>CM055023.1:12375015-12408465 GCA_029204005.1 Salix udensis
AAAATTAATTGATTATATAAATATTGTATTTTGTAATTTTAATATTTAATTAGTATAATTGTAATTGATAAAATTCATTAAAAATGATTTTTTTCAACAAAAATGTGATTGAATATTGCTATTGCTAAAAAACTTTTAATAAAATTTATTAAAAAATTTGCCACGAAGGTGAAATGATTCATTAGGAATTTTTGATATATTTTTTTTAAAAAATCCCAGGTCATTTATTTTCTCTCTATATATATTTTAAGACGATAATATTCAATAAATATTAAAACATATAATTAGTCTCACATACTTTATAGTGTGATCGGCGTAGGAAGTGGTTTGTATATTTTTAATTGTAGATAACGTAGGTAAATTTGTCAAATTTATTTTTATGAGTTGTTTTTCCCCCCTAGTAATATTAGATTTGACACATTATAAATAAAAATATTGCAATTTGTTTTAAAAAACTAAACTTAATTTTTTTGCGTGCTATAATCACTTATTTACCGTTTAAAAAGAACAGTATAATCGAAACGGAAAGTGGCTTGCATATTTTTTAATTGTAGATAATGCAGGTAAATTTGTCAACCTTTTGTTTTGTTGAGCTGCATTTTTTCCTCAGTAATATTATACCTGAAATATTATAAATCAAAATATTGTAATTTTTTGTTAAGAAATAAACCTGAACAGAAGAACACAAAATTAAAATTCAAAGCCAATTGCTTTTTTATTTTATAAGATTTATTCATCATATTATTATATTACATGTATTTAAGAATACTGATATTAATTATTTTCCTTCAAAAAATTATTATTGCGTATATAATATAATATAATTACAATAAAAACGATGAACTTATAATATAAAAGTTTAGAACTATAATATAAAAGAGTTTGTTTCGTTAACATAAGTTACATCTTTGGAATGTCTGTAGCATCATCAAAGATGACAAAAGAGTGATAATTATACAATTTGTACATAAGTTCAAAATAAAGGGATGTTAATGTGTAGAACGAAGCAAGATCCCTTTTGTGAAATGAGTCATATCATTCTGATGCTAATCTTCCTGAAAAAAATAAAAGACGAATGATAAAACAATTCAAGCAGATCTAACATAAAAATTTAGATGAAAACAATGAATAGCAGAGAAAGAATCATTATCAGTAATAATTCTAAATTTTTTTCTTTAATTTGTTTAATTTTTGTAATTAGTAGATGAAGCATGGGAAGAAATTTTGTTAGAAATTTCGGCAGAGTTTCCTCTATAGTGGGAGATACCAAGTTATTCACAACACAATCTGCATAATTTTTCAAAAATCAAGCATCTCCAGTTGTATTCTTCAAAAATCAGCAGCATTGTGCAGAAGGAATAAAATTTACATTTGAGTTATAGACTTAAAGAAACATGGATTACTTAAATTACAATTGCTACAAACTTAAAGAAACATGGATTAACAAAGAATGATGTAATAAAGAATTTAAGCTTATAGATAATGGTTTGGGATCTTAATTTGTAATATTTGTATATTAGAAGCATGAAAGGAACTAACTTGAGTAATAGTCAAGCAAATTTAGGAGAGGAAAAGATGAGTTCCGAATAAAAAATCGTCAAAAGCAACAAATAAATAGCTAAAGCAGTTGTGCGAATAAAAATTTGCCTAGAACATATGAAAAAATGTATTGAAAGAAGTTAGATCAACATTCATTTACAATGAAGATAATACAATGGTAAAACTTCTTGAAGGATCATATGAATTTAACCTACCTTTTATACACATTGATACTTTAAGCATGATTTACGTTATTGCTCTAATGTTGTAGTTTGAATTAGGAGTTGGCAAAGTTTTAAAATAATGAAGTTATAAGGATGTTTTTAATATTTTTTATCAATAGAAGAACTTGTGCAATAATGAGGAACTATTCTGAATTGAGAAACATGATAAGTAATCAAGTTTAATTTTCACTTGATAAAGCATGAAAATTTATCAATTTGAATATGAATCTTCATATTTTTTTGCCATTAGTTTATATATCTGATATGCCTAGTTGAGGTAACTGATGTCTAATTTAGTGTTAAATGATTGACTCCAGTTTATCAAATCTGAATATGAATGTTCATGTTAATGAGCATGTAAATGTTTGACTGTAGTTTGTACATAAGTATTTACATGCTTATCGTAATGCATCTCCTTACTGTAATGTTGTAGTCTTAATAAGCAGTTTTAGAAATCTTAAACGTTTGAAGTTAGAGGAAAAATTTAAATTCTAAGATAAGTAAGCAATTATGGTTTGGCAAGCATTATGGGGGTTCGGGTGATATTTTATATGGAAAGTGATTGATACATAACATTTTGATTCATTGATTATATAATTTTGTTATAAATTATTAAATTGCAACATTTTTTCATAGGATGTGTTAATGAGTTTAAAAAGTCAATCAATCCCATCAACACATGATAACATTCAATAACCTTTTCAATCATTACAATACATATTATAACATACATATGCAACAATTTTTTAAAATTGAAGAGAAATTTAACATATATAAACATCATAGGAGAAAGTGGACCGAAAAGGCATAAAAAGCAATGATTTTGTTAAGAAATTGATTGCGGAGGTCATGTGATTGGATAAAAATGTTCTTTGTACATTTGAGAACGTTGATCAATAAGGCATCTCTTTATTCTAATGTTATACTCTTAATAAGCTTTTAAACCCTAAGCATGATGCACATTAGAAGGTCATTTTTTTATAGGGTTTGCTAATGAGTGTAAAAAGTACTCAATCATTCCCATCAACACATGATAACATTCAATAAGCCTTTAAATCATTACAATACATATTATAACATACATATGCATAAATTTCCTAAAATTGAAGAGAAAGTTAACATATATAAACATCATAGGAGAAAGTGGAACTTTTAATGGAAACAGAACATATGCACATTAGAAGGTCATTAATTTTCATGTGCTTAAAGATTTGTTGGAACTTTTAATGGAGTGACAGAAGTGAAGCAGTGATGAAGATTGGAGAAGGCAGCAATATATGTGGGTCTCGGTTTATATGTAGTTCATTGTGTTGTCTTGGAGATAACATGGATTTTTGTTTATATGAGGTGCATAAACATGTGTCTTCTTGGATAATATTTTTTTTTTTGTTAATCTATGTGTGTGTTTGTGTATTTATACATGCAGGAGACAATTAACCCTTATTCTTGGCATCCTTGGTTGAAGCATTAACCTAAAGTTTGCTGCAGATTGTCTTTTCAAATAACCTTATTTTGTTTAAAAGCTAAATTGCAATTACTTGTTTATTATTAGATAGAGGAGGTTGTTAGCTAATGATGGTGTATAGACATGTACAGAAGTTTCTCATTGGTACAAAGTGCTTTGAATCCAAGAGAAATGGAGTTTTCACTCATCAGGAGAAATCCCAGAAGAGGTTTTGGCTATTGAATGGTATGATAAGGTGTTTCCAAAGATAACAGAATTGATCTGCCACTTAAAACATGTGGATATGATTCATGGGAGGTTAGTGAATGTCAATGATGGGTATGTCATTGTTGATGAGGATATTCAGAATAAGATGCATACTTTGAAGTCACTGGTAAGGTTTTTTGTTGGGTCCCCATCGGTTCAGCAAAAAGTTTCAGAAAATATGAAGGGGTTGTTAGTTAATGCAAAATGTAGGAACACAGTCGGCTGGTTTCCAGAAATTACTTTTTTCATGTTGTCTTATTGCAGTCAAGACCCTAGTTTTGTCAAAAGACTTGGAGATTTGAGTAAAGACTGAAGAATGTGAAAGATGTGGAGGATCTTGGAAAGTGAAATATGCATGCTGACTGTGTTGGGAAGGAAACCAAGTTCAAGGTATAAGCGTCAAAAGTCAAAGGCAACTATAAGTTTTTATGGCTCTACAAAATCCACAAAAGAAACAAATATTCCAAACAAAATGCAGCCAGTATTTATAGCAGAGAAAAATTACCTACCACACCTATAGAACATCATAATTGAACAATGAACTGGAATTGCCATGGAGATATTCATTTGGATGCCCTGAAATAACTTCAGGGCAACCTTTATTATTGACCTAGCCGAATACAACCTTTAATATCAAGGAATCAAACTATAATAACATGTTCGCAATAAAAATTCCCACAACCATAATAAAAAGCAGCAATCAAACTATTAAAAATTTCCATTATGAGCACAACTAATTGCAAGGTTTTTAGAAATTTTCGTCAAAAGCTTACTAACCTCAAAAGTAGGGTGACAAAGGGTTTAGGGAAGGCTTTGTGAAGGGAACTCTTTGCAGCAATTTGTGACGATCAGGAGACCACAATCTGAACAAAGAAGAACAAAAGATTTAGGGTGAATAACGTATGAAATGCAAAGGACAGCTGAAAAGAAAAATGGAAGAAAGACGAAGCTACCAGAGCAAACAAAAAGCAACAGGAACATGCAGGAGACAAAACGTAAAAAACAGGAAAGAAAATCTTAAATAAATGACCTAGGAATGCAAGAGAGTCGGTGCAGGCCAGGGAACAAAATATCAACACAGAAGAAGTCAAAATTAAAGCATGTCATCCTGCAAAATGAACAGAGAATTTCATTAATGCGAGGTGACATTTAGCAAAAGACCAGTTGAAGAAACAGAACCAGATGGCAACAGTGATCGTAAAATTCAACACATGAAACAAACTGGAAAAAAAAAGTAACGAACCGAGAGCATACACAAACCAATTCAATGTTGAATTCATTTAATTCATCAATGCTAAATTCATTCAATTCGGTCGCATGCAGAGAATCAAACCAAACCAAATTAAACCGAAGATCCACCCGAACCCAATTAAACAGAGAGCACCCGAGATTTCAAACCGTCGATCAACCCAGCCCAACCCGAACCCAATTAAACCCAAAACCCACTCCCCAACACACACAAACGACTAAACCCAAGCACCCCGACCCCAAGAAACCGAATTCCCAGCAAAATCAATGAGAAACCAAAAAAACCGAACATCAATCGAAGGGGAAAAAAATTACAATCAACTCAAAATGCAATCTATTACCAACACCCAGACCAGAAAGAGCATCAATCGAAGGAGAAGATGGATGAAAAATGTCTAAATATTTTTCTAGGTCATTTTTTTCTCTCTCTAAATATTTTTAGGCGATAACATCCAATAAATATTAAAACATATTTATTTCAGCTATTTGTAATTAAACAATAAATTATTTTAGATTTTTTTTATCATGATAGAAATTCCAGGTAATTTTTTTCCTTTGAAAATTTCTTGCAAATATCTCATAATGATTAAATGTCTTGTTTTGTATGTTTTCTAACCTTGCATTTGTTCATTGTTGGGCCACATCAGTTTAAACAAATTTTTTTATTTTTGAATATAAGGTGAAAGGTAATTTTTTTCTAATAAAGCATTTGTTATTTGATAGGCTACATCAACTTTGGGTTTGTTTTAACGATTTGTCGATCTATTTGTTCAGTAACCAACGAATTTTTTTTTTAAGATGAGGTGTATGTTTTCATTCGTAGATGGCTATTTGTTTTATATATGTAACTGAATGAATGTGGTCATTGTTTTAATTATTTGGATAATCATTTAATTGACAAATCACAAAATGGCAATAGATAAAATTAACTAATTTGTTTGTTTAAAGATTATGCTACTTTCTAAAATTTGTTAACTTATTAGGTTTTTCGATATTCATTTAATCTCATGCACCTTAAGCTTCATGACATAGGCATTTTCTCAATTCACTTGGAGTTTTAAAGGACTTCATGTATGCTGGAAGTCATGAATGGGTAAAGGTTGATGGTAAAACAGGTATTGTCGGTATAACCAATCATGCTCAAGACTATTTAGGTGATGTCTGTGTATGTTGAATTACCGTAAGTGGGTGCGGTTGAAAGTGCCAAGGCTACCGATGATGTCTATTATCTTGTTTCGGGAGATATGGTTAAAGTTAATGAAGAGCTTAACAACTCTCATGGTTTGGTTACTCTAATTGCATGGTGCCATAATTTTTTTTTCAGCTGACAATTGGAAATTGCAACAACACATAACAAAATTTATACAATCAACGTGTTTGATGGAAGAGAAGAAAAACATAATAAAATTTGTGAATGCAATAGTAAACACAACGAAGCAAGAGAAACAAAGACATTAATGTTATATGTAATTAATGTTTGCACATACCAAAAACAGCTGGAGAATTTTTTTTATCCCAAGCAGTAATCTAAGCAGAAGAAAACCTAACAACAACTGACAATTCAGTGGTCAAGCAAAAGAAACAAAGGCATTAATGTTAAATTAAAAAAAAATTGTGAAGACATTGGCAAAGTGAATTGAGCAAATCTTAACGCCAACAAAGCAGTAACTCAACCGAAGTAAACAAAAAATAACCAACACCAAGTAGAAACTGACGATGATTAAATGACCTTCCATAAGAAAACCAAGTAAAAGCAAGGAGAGCCATCAAAAGAAATTCAGCAAAACCAGACGATGATTAATTTTTTACAACAATTAGTAGGACCATTGATCGAAGAAAAAGATGTCATATATGAATCACTCGCATATCATTCCGAAATATTTGTTAAGCAGAACCTAGTAATTATCTAAACCCCTGAACAAACAGTAAAATGATTCTAAAAGTAACAATAATCACTGGAGCAGAAATGAAATCAACGAAGCACAACGACAAAGACAACGAAGGCACAAAGTAAATAACCATTATTTGAATGTAGAGGGAAAATAGAAAGAGAAAAAATAGATCACCTGAAAGCTAACGCATAAATTGAATTGCCATTATATTCAAGTGCAAGGACGAAAAAAGAAGTTATTGGCTAGTTTTCTCGATCCTGAACAGTGTGACCCATTTGTCAAATGTCTCTGAGCAAAGATCTGAACCATAAAGATCTCTATGCCAATGACATCATTCCGTTGATTTCATCTATGCTCCATCCAAAGGGGTTGGCTACTTTTGCCAAGGCTTTTATCTAACAAACTTTATAGTGAATATAAATCATAAAAAGTAAACCAGTGCTATATATACACTGTGAACCTAGAAGAAATCCTATATTGCTTTGTCTTAGAAATTTAGCAACAAATTTAGACACTTTTAGGGGTAGAGAACTTAAAAAGATATAGATATTGAAGGATTCAATAATTCCATTTCAGTGTGCAAAAAAGAAAGACTTACTGCTATGTCAATCATAGTCAAAAGGTCTTTGGCACCTATTTTACCCATGTGAGACAAAAGAACTGAAGCGAGAACTTGTAGTGCCTTTAGACCTCCTTTCTTTTGTACAGTTCTCTTGCCATTAGTGACCAGCTTATCTGATATCTTTTTATCATCTTTGAGCCTGTTGGAATAAAGAAAAGAATCAGATTTCTTAGAGCTAATCTGTGACTACACATAAACAGCAGTCCCACCAGCAGCTAAGATACCAGCCGCAAGTAGTAGAGATTTCCTGTGGGCAAAAAAAGTTACATGAATGTAGCTTCATTGTTCTAAAAGCTCTTCATTAAACTGTATCAAAAGCAGTAGCAAGTATATACAGTTCTAGGATAGATTTATGATCCAAATTATTTTAATATTTTGAGCAACCAACCTCTCACACCGGCATTTTTTTTCTTCTCATTCATTGTTTAAAAGAATAACCTATAAGCACGGTAAAGAAAAACTACCACCTGTTTAGAAACCAAGCAGATAAAAAAATTCCTAAATACCAGAAAACATATATCTTCAACGGAAAATAATGCTAAGGTGGCTGACCCTTTCGAAGTGAATCCGTAATGTGGCCACTGTAGCCTGCTTTGTGAATCAGAGAATCAATTGCCTCCTCTCTCGTCCAACCTGAAACCAAAGTGCCAAAATTATAAGCAGGTGTTCGAGACATACAACTTACAGGCTTTATAGATAATTAAATAAGAAAAAATCCCAATCTAGCAAAGAAAATCAGTGTAAATATCTCAGTCTGCATGTCTTGGCCCATCTACCAGAAATAAATAAGAACATAATTGGTTAGGGTCACCATAAATGTCAGGAATACGCATCCCCTTCACCGTTCTCTTTTATTTGATTGCGCTCTCTACTTTTCTCGGATAACAAAAAAACAACTCAATCAAGTTACCTTCATGGGCGGCCACTTCGAGGGCAAATAAGTGGCACTTCGCCTTGCATTGTTATTAGGGTCAGTAAACTCAATAATAAAACCATGCTTCCCAACCTGCAGGCCAGAATCACAAAATAAGTTGGAAAGGCAAGAATAATGACAAACAAAGGCACCAATAAAGTGAATCCTTCCTTATACCTTCGATCTCAAAACTGTAAATCACTCCCTACCCTCTCTGTAACCTTCAAAGGAAACAACATGGCTGCACAAAATTTATTGATTAATTAAATAATAACTAAGAATCAGAAATGAACATCACCCTCAATATCGATAAAGAAGCCGAATCAATAATCAATAACAGCTCAGCCTCTGTGAAGGCGGCAGAAATCTTACCTGGGTCTTTTTGTGGGCATTTTTTGACACTGTTCATGCTAATTGATTAGCGTGAACAACTCAAACAAAATCGAAGCAAGATAATCCCCTCTGCAATGCACTGGGCACGTGAGACACCGCCTGTAGCTGGCCGTACAATACATTCTCCAAATTCACATCTTGCTTTCTCCGGCTCAATTGACGCTCTCGACCGCCACAATCTCTATCGCGAGACACATGAGGGCGACTCACGGCAAGCCGCTTGACCGGAGGGAAATCACATTCACGGACCCCTCCGTAAATTAAAACCTCGATCTCTTTAGGGTTTGGATCGGGTAGCTGGGTTATTTATGTGGGTTCGGGTCTTCGGAATCTCCTCTGTAGACGATGTTGAACTCGGTCTCTTCAGGGTTTGGATCGGGTTTGCTGAGTTGTTGATGTGGGTTTGGGTCTTCGAATCTGTAGACGATGTTGTTGTTATGGCCGTCTGCCTCGACCGTGTCTTCGAGTTCTTCAGGTTCTTGTTGGTGGCGCTTTCAAGGTTTTTGACTGATTTGAGAATTTGATCGTTTTTGTCCCTGCGATCTGTTAAAACCGAAGCAAAGAAAAGAATAAGATGATAGTAGAAAGCGTCTGCAAATGGATAAAGCCCTGGTCTGTAATTAGATGTTCTTTGGAAAATGATCAGCCTGCCCGAGATAGATGGCATAGATGTTGCAAATTGATTTGCAGATAAAATGTGCCCGAGATAAGAAACTGCCCTTACTGTTCATATCTAAAAAAAAAAAGAAAAAAAAGAGGACATACACATGCGATTCACCGTGACAAATTGCCAGTCCACAGTGACAATGAGTCACGGTGAACAGTAGACATCCCGAGCTGTTTTAGCTCTTTTGTTAACTAGTCAATATTACATCATAACTACCCATTAAGAATTGTTAACCTGGACAAGAACGAAAGTTGTCAGGGTTTGTTACGATTCAAAACTTTAAAAAATCAAGAACATCATAACTACGAGTAGAATATCAAAATACTTAAAAATAAATAAAATTCATCCATATCTTACTCACCAAAAGATCATTACAGCCCTTCATATATAAAAACTAAAAATAAATAGTAATATAGAGTAGGAAAAATAAAATAGAAAAACTAATTTCTTCAAATGAGTAAAAAACTAGAAAATCATAACAGTATTGAATAGAAAATAAAAAAATAATTATAAAAAATATTTAATTTCTAAAACAACTTGTTCAGTGTTTTTTATTTATCTATTTCAAAGAAATGTTTGAGAAATGAACCAACTTATACATCCCAAAATGATGTATTTTTATATTAAGATAGAACATTATATATTGTAATATTATTGTTTTTTTGTTTTTTTTCCATTTTGACCCCTCATTCTTTATAGTTTCGTCCTTTGATGTTTTGTTTTTTTGGAAATAGACTTGGTGGTTTAATTTGTCTTTCTTGTCCGGGGGATCTTGTGGTGTGAAGAAGATGCTTATTTTGATAAAAATTAAACGAAATTTCGTTGATTTAGAACAATTAAAGCTATGGGGATTGGGTTTGAACAATTTAAAAATATTCAGTCTATTTTCTTGATAAAGGGAAGGCTCGGCCCTTTTTATTCCTCAATTTAACTTCTCTTTTATTCTTTTCCATTCAAATTAGCTTAATTTAGATTTTGTCTTGGTAGTTTTTTTGCTCTACATTTTTTTTCAGACAATTTAAAATCAAGCCACATAAAGAATCTTAAAATCAACACTGCAGTCCATAGACACACAATAGCCATTTAAGTACTATGAAAGGATCCTTAACACAACCATCAAAAACAAAACACCAAGAATAAACCCTGCAACACTGCTCAAGCCACCCTGGCAGCGAGCCCAAAAATGAAAGAAACCTGACCCGGACAAACAAATCCAGAAAGCCTCCACTTCCTAGCCCAAATAGCAAACAAACTCAGCCACAAAGAAGGCTCAAGCCAACCCCGGCCCACCATCAAATAACTAAACTCTCACCCAGTATTTATAAGAAAACGAGAATAAAAATTATAAGTAGGTTTTGGTTCATTTTTTAGCAAGTGAGGTAGTACAAATAAAAAAAATATAAATGGGATTTATTTTACAATACACAGTAAGAGGTGGCAATATCCACACATGAATATCAAAATGATAAAAATAATAATTTAACCAAACAATTAATTAGATAATTAAAACAGTTTATATGTAAAGTAAGTTTAACAACTCAGTAAAAGGATATTTATATTCACATAGTGATTTGTTCTCTAATTATGTTCACAAACTAGAATTTCAGGATAATAAAATATATTTTTTGATATTTTTAAGTGTAAAATAGCAATTTTATGATTAAAATTCATATTGATTGTGTTTAGAGATATAGTAAAACATCATCGATGTATTTTGTAATTTTTTATATAATATATGAATGATTAAAAGTCTACAATTGTTACATGTTAAGATAATTATAATGTCCCAGCTGCTACGAGAAATAATAAAAATAATATAATATACATATTTAGGCATGAGAAATAAAATAAATTACATGAAAGAACACGTATCTTATCTCGGCACTCAAAAAATATATGATAAAGTAATAGAATATGATCGAGATAGGTGAAAGCAAAACGTTGCAGTATTCAAAATTAAAATAAATTTAATTCAATTTGACAAAAAAAAAAAAGTCCCAGTATTATTTGCCGCGCAGCCAGGCTTCTGGTAAGTACAAGGCACGTGCGGCGTATTTGATTGTTTGTCTAAATTTTTAATTAAAAATTATTCACTGTAGCAACTCTCGAGTCATGCCACATTTGTTGATTTGTTAGTGTGAATCGATTTTTTTGTAATCACTTTATTTTTCTATGATATAAAATGACTGTTTTTCTGTGTTTTGTGTTTTTTTTCAAATATATATATTTTTGATGTACTTTATATTATTTTAATATGTTGTTGTCAAAATAATTTTTAAAATAAAAAATATTATTTTAAAATAAAAAACATGAATTAAAATAAGTAAGTTTGGTTGGCGTGAAAAAAATATCAAATGATACCCCTTGAACCCAGTTGATTATTTCTTATAAACAACATAAATATTTATGTGATACAATATTGTTCAATATATATATATATATATAAAGTTCTTCAAAACTTAGTTTTTATTAATCTCGTTTTCCCTTCCCTTGCAATTTTAACTTTAAAAGCTTCATATACCTCACAAATTAGATTGAAATTGTGTTTGATAGTGTAGTAACCTTATAATTATGTTGAAAAAATAAGTTTAACAAAACTAGAAATTAAATCTAAAAAGAAGGTTGGGATAAAGCTATAATGTATAATGATTAAGAAAAAAACATTTTAAAATCCAGGATTATGATAAAAACATAGACGGCAACTCACCACACCACGCCACACCACATAGAGGATTGAGCAAAGGTTGAAATGTTATCCCCACAATTCTCCCCTCTAACCTTATGCCAAACGCCTCCTAACTGTAAATACTGAGAGGCGTGGGTGAGCTTCTCTCGCACTGAAAGCTTACCAGCTCGACCTGAAACGTGACTTGACAGGCTGCCACGCAACCAGGCTTCTGGTAAGGAAGTACAAGGCACGTGCGGCATATTTGATTGTTTATCCAAATTTTTAATTAAAAATTATTCACCGTACCAACTCTCAAGTCATGTCACATTTGTTGATTTGTTAGTGTGAATCGATTTTTTGTAATCACTTCAATTTTCTATGATATAAAATGATTGTTTTTATGTGTTTTGTAAGTGTTTTTGTTCAAATATATATATATATTTTTTATGTATTTTATATTATTTTAATATATTGTTAAAATAATTTTTAAAATAAAAAATATTATTTAAAAATATTTTAAAATAAAAAACATGAATTAAAATAAGTAAGTTTGGTTGGCGTGAAAAAAAGAAGGCGCGGAATCCAGGTTCAGCTGTGCCTGTTCAGTGTTCACTGACCAGGAAACCGTTAAGAAATAAAATCATTATTTCTCGATCTGTGGGAGGAAATTATTTATTTATTTATTATAGTCGGGGTTGATGACTTGCTGGGAGTTATGTGTAATAATAGCCTGGGACATAGCCGTGTAATGGCTGTTATGTGTAATAATAGCCTGATGGGCATGGTAGGTTAAACAACATCAACATCATCATAATCATCGGCGCATCTGTACTTCCATATTGTTTTGACACGTCAGTCACCTGCATAACAAACGACGCATGAATTTTGAATATTTATGGTAGATGTATAATGTATCACTACTTATTTAATAATAAATAATAGATATATATATATATATATATAATACAAATATATATTTGAGGTTAGATTTAAATTAGGAGTAACAAAAATAATACTTTATCTGTTAACCATTAAATAAAATAATTATCTATATAATCTAATATCAATTTAAATTGCGGGTCCGAGGCTGTTATTTCTAGTTAAAAACCTATCTATCTACTACATGAACAGAGCAATCTGAGAATTGACGTCGTCATTAGCCACCCGTCACACAATTCCTACCTCCCAACCCAGAAACTGACAGCCAATTGAACTACTGTTTTTGGAACGGGGGCCCAATTGGGTGGTGACAAGAGATGACGGCGTCACCGTGCCAACAGGCTACGAGCTCCCCCAAACCAATCACCTAATCTCATCCTCTCAATTCAGCTGTGACAGCCTTTCCTTCTGATAATTGTACGGTGGCAGATGTTTTGAAATCAAATAAAAAAAATATTATTTTTATGTATTTTTAAATTAAATTTATTTTAAAAAATAATCATTATAATATTTTCAAACAACTCCAAGAGTTTTTTTTTAGGAAAATCACGCACGCAGAATATTTATTTTTAATAAATAATACTTTTTTTAAAAATATATGTATACTGCAATTATCAAATGTTGTATTATTTTAATAGAAAAAGAACGCTTAGAAATTGGGTATTTCGACTGAAACTTTTTGATAAAATGGTTAGGGTTGTTTTTAAAAGTGTTTTTTGTTTGTAAATGCATTAAAATAATATTTTTATTATTTTTAAAAAATTATTTTTGACATCAACACATGAAAATAATCTATATATATAATTTAAAATAATAAGAAAAATATTTTTTAAACACAATATTAAACACGTACTTAGTAAATAAAAATAAACAAAGAAAAAATGAGACCTGTATACACTTTAAAATTGTGGTGTTTAGATACAACTGTATTTTTATTTGTTTTTTTAGTTTTAATTTTTTATATTTTTTTATTATATATTAAAATATTTTTTAAAAAATAAAAAATATTTAGAAAAATCTCTACTATAATTCCAAACATAAACTAAAATAATAATAAATGTTTTTCTCAAAAAAAAACCAAACATATAGTAAACTCATCTTGTCCCCGACCACTTGAATTGAAACCAAAGCATGACTGACGTGCCCATCCCCTCCCCTCTGGTCTCCTGAATTTAACTGGTGGCTAATTCTCTGCTTCTTCGTTGTTTGTTTTCTTTGCCTCCTCCTCGTTGAATTTTAAAATGTCTCACTAATTCCTCATGTTTTTTCTTTGGAAATCAAATACATAACAGATAGATTCATTGCAGTTTTTGAGTGATAAATTAGCCAAAATGGAGGTAAGTTTTTCACACAGAATGCAAATTTCGACAACATGGATTGATACTTATATATATCATGGAATTACTCTTGAAAATCAGTAATATTAACTTTAAATATTTTTTTTTACTTTAAATTAAAAAAAATTAATGTTTTTAAATCATTTTCATGTCCTAATGTCGAAATAATTTGTTGGAGTTGGAGCTAGTACTAGTAATATTGATGTTGGTACCGGTATTAGTACTGATAATCCTTTCAATAATAATGTTTTTGATGAATGTATTAAAAATAACGAGGAAAATGACGGTCATGAGACTGATTTTAATTTATATAGTACATCAACAAAATATTTATTTTAAATTTGTTAGTTTTTACCTAATGAAATTCTATGGACATAATTGTTTTGTAATATATTTTTAAGTTATTTTGAATTATATATGAACCTTAACTAATGAAGTTTTATGGCCATAATTATGTTGTATTGTATTCAAAAATATTTTACTTACGATTTTACGATTTTTCTACCTACACGATTTTAGCTGTGATTTTACGATTTTTGTACGGAAAAATTCAGGTACGATTTTACGATCCAATCTTACGATCCGAGTTTCCGAAGCCCCTTCCGTATCGTGTCAAAATCACGATTTTGACAACCATGCCTGTAAGAGATGAAAATCGTCATAGATTGGCTTCTTTTGAGGTTTCTTGCTCTTATAACAATTCTCGAGGTAATGTTGGATCATTAATCCAACGTTGGGCTTATATAAGAATAATTATGTGTTTGTGGACTGTCAAATAAGGTGAAGCCTAATTAAAAATGATCTGCTAAGTATTTTTTAGGCAATTGGGTTTTGATGTATCTAATAGGGTGTGAACCTTTAATGTGTAGAGATTAAAGGGTTATACCTATTTTAGTGATGGGCTAAAATAGGAATACCAAAGGGTGGGAATGCCAAAAGGCATGAATACCAAAAGGCACTTGGTTGCCTATATATTGTTAGAGTATAGAAGATATATTCTGGAATATTGTATTTGTAATCTAGAGTATGAAAGAAGGTATGAGAAATGTGTTTAAATAGAGAAGTGCACACACAACAAATGTATGCAAAACAAAATATCAATACAAAATATTCAAATTTCAGTCTCCCTCTCTTTTCTCTCTTCTCCCTCTTCCCGTATCTAAACTAATTCTTCTTTCAATTATCTGCAAACTCTCTCAATTCTAACATATATATGGTCATAGTCCCCAGATTACACGGACTGTTATATTCTCATACTGACATCTCATTATCAAAGAGAAAACTAAGGTTAAGGTAGAGAGAATCAAATGGCTCTCTAAGGTGGACGTGTTGATCTGGAAGGCCATCTGTACGACTCTGGATAGCGACTTGCGGAGATGGATTCAAGTACGCTTCCGCTTTATAGTTTATGCAGTTTATGTGTTCTTGATAATTCGACATGAACATCATTTCTTTATGCAATGAAATGCTAGATCTAACAGGTACAACTTCTAAGTCCTTTTCGACATGAACATCATTTCTTTATGCAATGAAATGCTAGATCTAACAGGTACAACTTCTAAGTCCTTTTCGACATGAACATCATTTCTTCCGCTTTATAGTTTATGCAGTTTATGTGTTCTTGATAATTCGACATGAACATCATTTCTTTATGCTATGAAATGCTAGATCTAACAGGTACAACTTCTAAGTCCTTTTCCTTGTATCATTTGAATTTGTGAGATTTGTCATGGTTGGAGATTTTTAGATGATGGGGCTATTTATTGTTAGATTTTCTCTTTCGTTTCTCTTCTCTTCTTTTTTGGATTTATGGCATCTGGGTTTTTTTAAGACTATTTGAATGTGCGGTAGGAGCTGCTTTTTGCGCTTTTTCTATAATGTTATTGGGTTCATTTGTGATCTTTGCTATTCCTTTTAGCTGATAAGTGAAAATGGTTTCGAAACATTTTTGGGCTCCGTAACAGTTCATGGCTTTAATCAATGTAACTTTTTGAAGTCTTTACTTACGGTTTCTAGTATCTTGATGGTGTAGCAGTGCTTTGAGAACAGATCCTGGTTAAATAACGTAAAAGGATTTTGAGGTTATTGTTAATTTCGGCATAAGTTTTAACTTCCATCCTATTTTCCCTTTGGATTTTGAAAGATTCCTTTTACTTTTGTAGTTTCGACGTCGGAATCTGAGAGTCTCCAGGATTTGCTTGACGATGAAGCTTTGATTTTGAAGGCACGAAATGCTTCTATACTCACTTGTTTCGAATGAGATATCTGATAATATGTTGCCTTTTATTTTGCTCCATGATCTTTTGGCATCCACCTTACTTCAAAATCTGTGAACTTAGGCCTCGATGATCCAAAACCTAGCACAGTCTTTTGCTCATCAGATTTTTTTGGGCGTGTAACTTACTAGACGTTAACAAAATTTGCAGAATAAGTCACACGAGATTGAGCCCTATTTAAATGGACGCTGTATATATCTTGTTGGTCAGTTTCTTTGTCTGATGCTGATGCATTCTGTTAGAAATTGATTTGGTTACTCTGATAATAAACTAAATGAATGTGAAACGTGCAGGGATGATGGGCTCTGGAAAAACAACAGTGGGAAAGATTCTCTCGCAAGCAATTGATTATTCATTCTGTGACAGGTTAGTGCATGTAATGCTATAACATGAAATGGTATATAGAAGTTTTGAACAGTGGATGTGCGATTACTTTGTCTAAATCTTTCTAACATCACTTAACTAGCAAGGTTTTACATGTTGAATAATAATTATTTTTCTCTACATTTTCATGGAGTTCCAGTGACACATTGGTGGAGCAGGATGTTGGTGTGACTACTGTAGCTGAATTATTTCAAATATATGGAGAGGATTTCTTCAGAGATAAAGAGGTGCGTTAGGAAGATTGCATTTTGAATCTCCCCACTGCAAATTTGACTCCATACACACGGCATTATTGGACTATATTTAGTTAATATCATTGCAATATCTGTCATTCTGAAAAGAGAACTCATGACAAGTTAAAGTAGTTGCTGCTGATTCAGTAGCAGTGCTCGTTGGTCTATCCAACTGGTTCTGTCTTTTTGATCGTGGCCCCAGATGTTAATGATTGTAATTTTGTGCCTTTCAGACCAAGGCATTAGAAAAGCTATCAGGCGTGCACCGATATGTCGTTTCTACTGGTGGAGGTGCTGTGATACGGGATGAAAACTGGTACAGTAGTGGACATAACATAATAAACTTAAAGTCTTCACCTTCACCTTCTGTTTATATGGTTGTTTCCTTTATGTGTTTTGATTCGGAATCTCAGCACTACTCTCTGTTTTGTTCATCAGGACATACATGGGGAAGGGGATTAGTGTCTGGTTAGATGTGCCTTTGGAAGAATTGGCACGGAGGATTGCGGCTGTAGGAACCAAGACTCGCCCCCTTCTGGTTAATGAACAAGGAGATGCATACACCAAGGTAGGTTCCTCGTTATCTGAACATATTTCTTTCTAACATATCACATCATATCCCGTGTCTTGACACTTATGCTTACTACAGGCATTCAGGCGTCTGTCTGCTCTGTTTGAACAGAGATATAAAGCTTATGAAAATGCTAGTGCAAGGGTTTCTCTGGAAAGTACGTGTGCTTGAACCTATATCATCTTACAGTTATGATGTATTTTTCTTTTGTTTTGTAATTGCTAATGTTTTACACATCAGTTAATTGAAAATTCTGAAGATAAGCGTTCCCATTATGCAGATATCGCGGCCAAACTAGGATATAAAGATGTATCCAATATCACACCAGCTATGATTGCAATTGAGGTTTTTCAGTCTCTTTATGTTTTCTCATGCATTGTTTTCTTACTTGCTCAAAACTAGGGTATCAGTTTTCTTGACAATGTTTATAGAACTTCAACGAAAAAGCTGTGTGATGGCTAGGTGTTCTTTTCTTTCTTTTTCGTTACATCCCACATGATTATCATGCTTATCTAGTGGATTGAGTAGTTGGAGTTGACCATTTTGCAGGCAATTGAACAAATTGGACATATCCTATAGACCACAAGTGGCATGTCAGTAATGGGATTCTATTGTAACAACCTCTAATTATGGCACTTTACTCGAAGTTGGATTGCTTCTCATGCCATCTTGCAGCTGGTTTCCGTTTATTACCAGCAGGATTTGGGATGCAAATGATGTGCAGGATAGGTTTCGCAGAGTTGAATCTTGATCATATGCCATGTGATCAGATAAAGGTTATGCTGGGTTTTGTTTTTTAGTGTGTGTGGATTCCTACCTGGACCATGTATCCTAGGATTTTCTTGCTTGCAAGTGAACTAATGATTATATTTTCCAGTATATGCTTCGATGATGGACGTTTCTATAGAATGCCCTATCTGGGGTGATCGATGAATTTTGACACTGTTGAAGAATGTCGTTCACATTGCTATTATTTCAAGAACAGTGGAAATATAGTAAGAACAAAGGGAGTCAGAGGTAATTGACAATGCTTCTATGATCGTTATATGGCAACCCCAAAAGATGTTATAATATGCTCGTAGCTGAAATCATCTGTATGGAAACATTACAGCCGAATTGAAGGGAGCCGTGGCTGATGGATCTTTTTTTTTTAATTGATCGTCGATTTTTCTGCAAAACAGAACTGCTACTACTTTGTCGAGCATGTTTAAAAAAACACAGGCCTTGTCCTTGTGAAGAGATGTAATCGATCAAAGCTCGTGTAGTTCTCGGCAGAAAGTGAATTAGATTCATAGAATATCTTGTATTTGTATCCATGATTCATTGTGAACATGATGCAGTTTGTGACCCAGATGAAGAAACAAGATTCTGGTTACTAGATATGTTTGCCCGCGCTACTACGTGATGGAAATGTTTGACCCGGGCTGCAGTTCTCGGCCACCAGATCTAAATGAGAAGAAATGTTTGACCCCAAAAGTTGGAGCACTCCTGTTTTTAAATTATTTTTTATATAAATAATCTAAAAATAATAATAAAAAAATTAATTTATTATTATTTTTTTTGAAAGACAATACGAAACGTGAGTCCATTTGCACCTCCAAAACTGCTGCCTCTCCTATCTCATTTCATAATAACAAAATCACATGCTGACTCGAAACGATACTTTAATACAAACAGCAGGTGGGCATCAATTGTGAAAATGAGCTTTTAGTTGTCAGGCAATCCTATTACGGCATTTACAGCTTCTCTGATCCAGTAAGAGATTGGTATAAAAATAGACTAAACCACGTCGTTTAAACATAATAAAGCATAGATACCTAACAAAACATCTATAAATCATTTTTTTTTCATTGCTTCGAATGTCTAAAATTAAAGAGCAAGAAAAAAAAAGAGGAAAGGAACGTTTCAAGACAGAAAGAAGAGATGACAACTTCAATTTTCCATTAGCCATGAAAATGTTTAGGGAAAGTCTGTTTGGCAAGGATAAGCTTTTGATATGTCCGAATCTTTTGAATGTTATGTTCTCTAATATTATACACCCAACGCAATAATCGAAAATAATAAAATAAAATTATTCAAGAGTTTTTAAAATCCTGTTAGATAATAGTGTAGAGTTGTTTATGAATTTATTGTATAAAAATCTGATTTTATTTAGCTTTGAATAATTCTTAAAAATTGGGTTGTAAAAAATCACAAATTGTTCAATTATTCGACTTTCAACAATATTTATATGAACCACTTATGAATATTTTCTTACATCTCTATTTAAGAGGGAGTGATTGATGCTTAAAATTTGAACTCTTTATTCTATGACCTTTGCAATATTTTATAACAAACCACTACACAAAAATAAAAGACGTAACTTATTATTTATAAAAAAAAACCCTTGTAAATTGATATAATATCAATTTACACATTGAATGATATCCATATATTGATATAGAATAATTTTAGAAATTAATAATCAAATCCTTACTTGTTTTTTATAGGTTTAGAATTATAATCCTTGTATTATTTATAGTGCAGTCTTTAATTTTTAAATATATTTTAATCAAGTCATGCTTAATTAAATCATTCAAATTTAATTTTATGACTAGGGATCTTTAATGGATGTGACCCATTAGGCTCCTAATATGTTGGTTCGAATATACATTCTAATCAAATAAAATAACAAATTATTTTATTATCAGTTCAACAATTGATTAATTATATTTAAAGATCACAAACATCATCAAATAGCATGTCATGATCCCCATATATTAAAAAAAAAATAGTGATTTGAGTTGACCTTTCAGTGATATATATCTCAATGTTATTAATATTTTTTCATCGATAATGTTCCAATTTAACATTCAAACATGAAGTATATCTTCCATATTAAATCATTTTTGTTCTCTATATGATTGTTATTCATCATTTGAATTAGATTTGAAACTCTTTTCTTGTCTCATTCCACCTTGGCTAAAGATTTCTCAATCAATACTATTTGAGAATAAATAAAATATTCTCTTTAATTCACTAATAAATTCTCTCTTAATCATTCAAGACTTTTATGTAGTTTATGCTATACCCAATGTTTGCTCTTTCATTTTCTCGATTAAAATAACATGTAAAGGAATTAAAGTATAAAATTTTAGTTTGAGATCACTAAATTATCTTTATGACTTTAATAAATATCTAGTATTCAAAAGAGCATCGACTAAGAATATTCCAAAAACAATGCTTTGATGTAATAAGGATTTAATAATTATAACAACTTTATAAAAAAAAAAAAATCAAACTATTTTTGTCTTGCGAATTTTATATGTAGTCTATATTTGTAAATCAAATATTTGATTCATTAATATAATTTAATATGAATATTAAATACAAATTAAGCCTCTACTAATATTAAATATGTATTTAAATAAATATAATAACGACACGTGTAACAAACCAATTGACTAAAAGACATATTAAACTATCATCAAGTCAATAAAATAGATTTAAAAAAGTGGTACTAGACTTGTCTCAAGTGTATTTGACCACAACAAGTGGTTTGTGATGATGGATTATGTTCGTAATAGTAAAATCCATGTCAAACTAATATGTGCCTTGCATTGTGGCTCAATTCAAAGCACTCTTGATCATTAATTTATTTTTTAGATTGTTTTTAATTATTTTTATGTGATGATGTTAAAAAAAATATAGTATTTCCATATAGTCTCAATTAAAAAGCACTTCACCACAACGTCAAACACACATCATGTATAATAATTTATAATCTAAAATGTATAGAATTTCCACTAGAGAACAAACACGTGCATACTTTCATATTTTATTGTGGAAGACATTATAATTTTTTCAAGAATTCATTTTGGTTTTTGAAGATTTATTTTGTAATTTCTTACTTAAAAGCAAGATTAAAATAAGGAGGGCAAGAATGAAAAGATCGCTAAACATAGATTGCATGTTAGAAGTTTTAGAAAATATTTTTTTCTTAAACTTTACAAATCACATAAATTATATAATTTCGGGACTTCTATATTTCTTGCAATTTAATTTTGGTGCATAAGCTTTTTGATTTTCAAAAATATGTATAATTTTTTTTACTGAAAAACAAAACCTAACCCCTGACAAAACGTGAATTAAATATCCTAGTTAAGTATGCTAGACAATTAAAAAAAATAAACCAGAGGGAGAGAGAGAGGGTTGAATATGAATTTTATTATTTTATTCAGTCCAAAAGTTAGTTTAGTAAAATACATGTATATGGTAAAAAAATGAAGACAATTCAGAGAAAGGAGTACATAAACCTAATCATCCTTGACATTATCTGCTTATGTTCACCTAATCAGGGATGATTAATCAGTTTAATTGCCAGCTGTGGTACGGCAACGATGTCTTGCCCACCTTCACAGTACTTTCCAGGCATCGACAAGGAGCTTCGTTTCCCCTTCTTTCTTTCTTTCTTTCTTTCTTTGTCCTAGCCTAGGAAGACCAGCCTAGAGTATGGAGACAATAATTTAATACAGGCGTTCCTAGTTTACGGAATTTGCATCCCCAATTAACCCTCAAAATTTATCAGTTGAATAATAATGTCTCTCATGGGAGGAGCTCAATTCCACAACCACCATCAACAGTCCTTAACCTACTGAGGTGAGGGTGCATGCACAAAGAAGATGGAAATAAGCTCAACGCTTCGGCTAAAAACAAGCAGCCATTAGTCAAAGTGGCGATGTGCAAAAAGTCAAGAAAATGCAAAAATGTTTTCCCTTTCTTAGATCGATGATATTAGGGCACAGAACAGATCATCACAGTTCTCAAGTCCTTACCTCCACATTTTCATGGAGTTCCAGTGACACATTGGTGGAGCAGGATGTTGGTGTGACTACTGTAGCTGAATTATTTCAAATATATGGAGAGGATTTCTTCAGAGATAAAGAGGTGCGTTAGGAAGATTGCATTTTGAATCTCCCCACTGCAAATTTGACTCCATACACACGGCATTATTGGACTATATTTAGTTAATATCATTGCAATATCTGTCATTCTGAAAAGAGAACTCATGACAAGTTAAAGTAGTTGCTGCTGATTCAGTAGCAGTGCTCGTTGGTCTATCCAACTGGTTCTGTCTTTTTTGATCGTGGCCCCAGATGTTAATGATTGTAATTTTGTGCCTTTCAGACCAAGGCATTAGAAAAGCTATCAGGCGTGCACCGATATGTCGTTTCTACTGGTGGAGGTGCTGTGATACGGGATGAAAACTGGTACAGTAGTGGACATAACATAATAAACTTAAAGTCTTCACCTTCACCTTCTGTTTATATGGTTGTTTCCTTTATGTGTTTTGATTCGGAATCTCAGCACTACTCTCTGTTTTGTTCATCAGGACATACATGGGGAAGGGGATTAGTGTCTGGTTAGATGTGCCTTTGGAAGAATTGGCACGGAGGATTGCGGCTGTAGGAACCAAGACTCGCCCCCTTCTGGTTAATGAACAAGGAGATGCATACACCAAGGTAGGTTCCTCGTTATCTGAACATATTTCTTTCTAACATATCACATCATATCCCGTGTCTTGACACTTATGCTTACTACAGGCATTCAGGCGTCTGTCTGCTCTGTTTGAACAGAGATATAAAGCTTATGAAAATGCTAGTGCAAGGGTTTCTCTGGAAAGTACGTGTGCTTGAACCTATATCATCTTACAGTTATGATGTATTTTTCTTTTGTTTTGTAATTGCTAATGTTTTACACATCAGTTAATTGAAAATTCTGAAGATAAGCGTTCCCATTATGCAGATATCGCGGCCAAACTAGGATATAAAGATGTATCCAATATCACACCAGCTATGATTGCAATTGAGGTTTTTCAGTCTCTTTATGTTTTCTCATGCATTGTTTTCTTACTTGCTCAAAACTAGGGTATCAGTTTTTCTTGACAATGTTTATAGAACTTCAACGAAAAAGCTGTGTGATGGCTAGGTGTTCTTTTCTTTCTTTTTTCGTTACATCCCACATGATTATCATGCTTATCTAGTGGATTGAGTAGTTGGAGTTGACCATTTTGCAGGCAATTGAACAAATTGGACATATCCTATAGACCACAAGTGGCATGTCAGTAATGGGATTCTATTGTAACAACCTCTAATTATGGCACTTTACTCGAAGTTGGATTGCTTCTCATGCCATCTTGCAGCTGGTTTCCGTTTATTACCAGCAGGATTTGGGATGCAAATGATGTGCAGGATAGGTTTCGCAGAGTTGAATCTTGATCATATGCCATGTGATCAGATAAAGGTTATGCTGGGTTTTGTTTTTTAGTGTGTGTGGATTCCTACCTGGACCATGTATCCTAGGATTTTCTTGCTTGCAAGTGAACTAATGATTATATTTTCCAGTATATGCTTCGATGATGGACGTTTCTATAGAATGCCCTATCTGGGGTGATCGATGAATTTTGACACTGTTGAAGAATGTCGTTCACATTGCTATTATTTCAAGAACAGTGGAAATATAGTAAGAACAAAGGGAGTCAGAGGTAATTGACAATGCTTCTATGATCGTTATATGGCAACCCCAAAAGATGTTATAATATGCTCGTAGCTGAAATCATCTGTATGGAAACATTACAGCCGAATTGAAGGGAGCCGTGGCTGATGGATCTTTTTTTTTTAATTGATCGTCGATTTTTCTGCAAAAACAGAACTGCTACTACTTTGTCGAGCATGTTTAAAAAAAACACAGGCCTTGTCCTTGTGAAGAGATGTAATCGATCAAAGCTCGTGTAGTTCTCGGCAGAAAGTGAATTAGATTCATAGAATATCTTGTATTTGTATCCATGATTCATTGTGAACATGATGCAGTTTGTGACCCAGATGAAGAAACAAGATTCTGGTTACTAGATATGTTTGCCCGCGCTACTACGTGATGGAAATGTTTGACCCGGGCTGCAGTTCTCGGCCACCAGATCTAAATGAGAAGAAATGTTTGACCCCAAAAGTTGGAGCACTCCTGTTTTTAAATTATTTTTTATATAAATAATCTAAAAATAATAATAAAAAAATTAATTTATTATTATTTTTTTTGAAAGACAATACGAAACGTGAGTCCATTTGCACCTCCAAAACTGCTGCCTCTCCTATCTCATTTCATAATAACAAAATCACATGCTGACTCGAAACGATACTTTAATACAAACAGCAGGTGGGCATCAATTGTGAAAATGAGCTTTTAGTTGTCAGGCAATCCTATTACGGCATTTACAGCTTCTCTGATCCAGTAAGAGATTGGTATAAAAATAGACTAAACCACGTCGTTTAAACATAATAAAGCATAGATACCTAACAAAACATCTATAAATCATTTTTTTTTCATTGCTTCGAATGTCTAAAATTAAAGAGCAAGAAAAAAAAAGAGGAAAGGAACGTTTCAAGACAGAAAGAAGAGATGACAACTTCAATTTTCCATTAGCCATGAAAATGTTTAGGGAAAGTCTGTTTGGCAAGGATAAGCTTTTTGATATGTCCGAATCTTTTGAATGTTATGTTCTCTAATATTATACACCCAACGCAATAATCGAAAATAATAAAATAAAATTATTCAAGAGTTTTTAAAATCCTGTTAGATAATAGTGTAGAGTTGTTTATGAATTTATTGTATAAAAATCTGATTTTATTTAGCTTTGAATAATTCTTAAAAATTGGGTTGTAAAAAATCACAAATTGTTCAATTATTCGACTTTCAACAATATTTATATGAACCACTTATGAATATTTTCTTACATCTCTATTTAAGAGGGAGTGATTGATGCTTAAAATTTGAACTCTTTATTCTATGACCTTTGCAATATTTTATAACAAACCACTACACAAAAATAAAAGACGTAACTTATTATTTATAAAAAAAACCTTGTAAATTGATATAATATCAATTTACACATTGAATGATATCCATATATTGATATAGAATAATTTTAGAAATTAATAATCAAATCCTTACTTGTTTTTTATAGGTTTAGAATTATAATCCTTGTATTATTTATAGTGCAGTCTTTAATTTTTAAATATATTTTAATCAAGTCATGCTTAATTAAATCATTCAAATTTAATTTTATGACTAGGGATCTTTAATGGATGTGACCCATTAGGCTCCTAATATGTTGGTTCGAATATACATTCTAATCAAATAAAATAACAAATTATTTTATTATCAGTTCAACAATTGATTAATTATATTTAAAGATCACAAACATCATCAAATAGCATGTCATGATCCCCATATATTAAAAAAAAAATAGTGATTTGAGTTGACCTTTCAGTGATATATATCTCAATGTTATTAATATTTTTTCATCGATAATGTTCCAATTTAACATTCAAACATGAAGTATATCTTCCATATTAAATCATTTTTGTTCTCTATATGATTGTTATTCATCATTTGAATTAGATTTGAAACTCTTTTTCTTGTCTCATTCCACCTTGGCTAAAGATTTCTCAATCAATACTATTTGAGAATAAATAAAATATTCTCTTTAATTCACTAATAAATTCTCTCTTAATCATTCAAGACTTTTTATGTAGTTTATGCTATACCCAATGTTTGCTCTTTCATTTTCTCGATTAAAAATAACATGTAAAGGAATTAAAGTATAAAATTTTTAGTTTGAGATCACTAAATTATCTTTATGACTTTAATAAATATCTAGTATTCAAAAGAGCATCGACTAAGAATATTCCAAAAACAATGCTTTGATGTAATAAGGATTTAATAATTATAACAACTTTATAAAAAAAAAAAAATCAAACTATTTTTGTCTTGCGAATTTTATATGTAGTCTATATTTGTAAATCAAATATTTGATTCATTAATATAATTTAATATGAATATTAAATACAAATTAAGCCTCTACTAATATTAAATATGTATTTAAATAAATATAATAACGACACGTGTAACAAACCAATTGACTAAAAGACATATTAAACTATCATCAAGTCAATAAAATAGATTTAAAAAGTGGTACTAGACTTGTCTCAAGTGTATTTGACCACAACAAGTGGTTTGTGATGATGGATTATGTTCGTAATAGTAAAATCCATGTCAAACTAATATGTGCCTTGCATTGTGGCTCAATTCAAAGCACTCTTGATCATTAATTTATTTTTTAGATTGTTTTTAATTATTTTTATGTGATGATGTTAAAAAAAAATATAGTATTTCCATATAGTCTCAATTAAAAAGCACTTCACCACAACGTCAAACACACATCATGTATAATAATTTATAATCTAAAATGTATAGAATTTCCACTAGAGAACAAACACGTGCATACTTTCATATTTTTATTGTGGAAGACATTATAATTTTTTCAAGAATTCATTTTGGTTTTTTGAAGATTTATTTTGTAATTTCTTACTTAAAAGCAAGATTAAAAATAAGGAGGGCAAGAATGAAAAGATCGCTAAACATAGATTGCATGTTAGAAGTTTTAGAAAATATTTTTTTTCTTAAACTTTACAAATCACATAAATTATATAATTTCGGGACTTCTATATTTCTTGCAATTTAATTTTGGTGCATAAGCTTTTTTGATTTTCAAAAATATGTATAATTTTTTTTACTGAAAAACAAAACCTAACCCCTGACAAAACGTGAATTAAATATCCTAGTTAAGTATGCTAGACAATTAAAAAAAAATAAACCAGAGGGAGAGAGAGAGGGTTGAATATGAATTTTATTATTTTATTCAGTCCAAAAGTTAGTTTAGTAAAATACATGTATATGGTAAAAAAATGAAGACAATTCAGAGAAAGGAGTACATAAACCTAATCATCCTTGACATTATCTGCTTATGTTCACCTAATCAGGGATGATTAATCAGTTTAATTGCCAGCTGTGGTACGGCAACGATGTCTTGCCCACCTTCACAGTACTTTCCAGGCATCGACAAGGAGCTTCGTTTCCCCTTCTTTCTTTCTTTCTTTCTTTCTTTGTCCTAGCCTAGGAAGACCAGCCTAGAGTATGGAGACAATAATTTAATACAGGCGTTCCTAGTTTACGGAATTTGCATCCCCAATTAACCCTCAAAATTTATCAGTTGAATAATAATGTCTCTCATGGGAGGAGCTCAATTCCACAACCACCATCAACAGTCCTTAACCTACTGAGGTGAGGGTGCATGCACAAAGAAGATGGAAATAAGCTCAACGCTTCGGCTAAAAACAAGCAGCCATTAGTCAAAGTGGCGATGTGCAAAAAGTCAAGAAAATGCAAAAATGTTTTCCCTTTCTTAGATCGATGATATTAGGGCACAGAACAGATCATCACAGTTCTCAAGTCCTTACCTCCACATTTTCATGGAGTTCCAGTGACACATTGGTGGAGCAGGATGTTGGTGTGACTACTGTAGCTGAATTATTTCAAATATATGGAGAGGATTTCTTCAGAGATAAAGAGGTGCGTTAGGAAGATTGCATTTTGAATCTCCCCACTGCAAATTTGACTCCATACACACGGCATTATTGGACTATATTTAGTTAATATCATTGCAATATCTGTCATTCTGAAAAGAGAACTCATGACAAGTTAAAGTAGTTGCTGCTGATTCAGTAGCAGTGCTCGTTGGTCTATCCAACTGGTTCTGTCTTTTTGATCGTGGCCCCAGATGTTAATGATTGTAATTTTGTGCCTTTCAGACCAAGGCATTAGAAAAGCTATCAGGCGTGCACCGATATGTCGTTTCTACTGGTGGAGGTGCTGTGATACGGGATGAAAACTGGTACAGTAGTGGACATAACATAATAAACTTAAAGTCTTCACCTTCACCTTCTGTTTATATGGTTGTTTCCTTTATGTGTTTTGATTCGGAATCTCAGCACTACTCTCTGTTTTGTTCATCAGGACATACATGGGGAAGGGGATTAGTGTCTGGTTAGATGTGCCTTTGGAAGAATTGGCACGGAGGATTGCGGCTGTAGGAACCAAGACTCGCCCCCTTCTGGTTAATGAACAAGGAGATGCATACACCAAGGTAGGTTCCTCGTTATCTGAACATATTTCTTTCTAACATATCACATCATATCCCGTGTCTTGACACTTATGCTTACTACAGGCATTCAGGCGTCTGTCTGCTCTGTTTGAACAGAGATATAAAGCTTATGAAAATGCTAGTGCAAGGGTTTCTCTGGAAAGTACGTGTGCTTGAACCTATATCATCTTACAGTTATGATGTATTTTTCTTTTGTTTTGTAATTGCTAATGTTTTACACATCAGTTAATTGAAAATTCTGAAGATAAGCGTTCCCATTATGCAGATATCGCGGCCAAACTAGGATATAAAGATGTATCCAATATCACACCAGCTATGATTGCAATTGAGGTTTTTTCAGTCTCTTTATGTTTTCTCATGCATTGTTTTCTTACTTGCTCAAAACTAGGGTATCAGTTTTTCTTGACAATGTTTATAGAACTTCAACGAAAAAGCTGTGTGATGGCTAGGTGTTCTTTTCTTTCTTTTTTCGTTACATCCCACATGATTATCATGCTTATCTAGTGGATTGAGTAGTTGGAGTTGACCATTTTGCAGGCAATTGAACAAATTGGACATATCCTATAGACCACAAGTGGCATGTCAGTAATGGGATTCTATTGTAACAACCTCTAATTATGGCACTTTACTCGAAGTTGGATTGCTTCTCATGCCATCTTGCAGCTGGTTTCCGTTTATTACCAGCAGGATTTGGGATGCAAATGATGTGCAGGATAGGTTTCGCAGAGTTGAATCTTGATCATATGCCATGTGATCAGATAAAGGTTATGCTGGGTTTTGTTTTTTAGTGTGTGTGGATTCCTACCTGGACCATGTATCCTAGGATTTTCTTGCTTGCAAGTGAACTAATGATTATATTTTCCAGTATATGCTTCGA
Organism: Salix udensis; assembly: GCA_029204005.1. Classification (NCBI taxonomy): domain Eukaryota; kingdom Viridiplantae; phylum Streptophyta; class Magnoliopsida; order Malpighiales; family Salicaceae; genus Salix; species Salix udensis. The sequence goes on from CM055023.1 coordinate 12,404,545, forward strand.
TGATGGACGTTTCTATAGAATGCCCTATCTGGGGTGATCGATGAATTTTGACACTGTTGAAGAATGTCGTTCACATTGCTATTATTTCAAGAACAGTGGAAATATAGTAAGAACAAAGGGAGTCAGAGGTAATTGACAATGCTTCTATGATCGTTATATGGCAACCCCAAAAGATGTTATAATATGCTCGTAGCTGAAATCATCTGTATGGAAACATTACAGCCGAATTGAAGGGAGCCGTGGCTGATGGATCTTTTTTTTTAATTGATCGTCGATTTTTCTGCAAAAACAGAACTGCTACTACTTTGTCGAGCATGTTTAAAAAAAACACAGGCCTTGTCCTTGTGAAGAGATGTAATCGATCAAAGCTCGTGTAGTTCTCGGCAGAAAGTGAATTAGATTCATAGAATATCTTGTATTTGTATCCATGATTCATTGTGAACATGATGCAGTTTGTGACCCAGATGAAGAAACAAGATTCTGGTTACTAGATATGTTTGCCCGCGCTACTACGTGATGGAAATGTTTGACCCGGGCTGCAGTTCTCGGCCACCAGATCTAAATGAGAAGAAATGTTTGACCCCAAAAAGTTGGAGCACTCCTGTTTTTAAATTATTTTTTTATATAAATAATCTAAAAAATAATAATAAAAAAATTAATTTATTATTATTTTTTTTGAAAGACAATACGAAACGTGAGTCCATTTGCACCTCCAAAACTGCTGCCTCTCCTATCTCATTTCATAATAACAAAATCACATGCTGACTCGAAACGATACTTTAATACAAACAGCAGGTGGGCATCAATTGTGAAAATGAGCTTTTTAGTTGTCAGGCAATCCTATTACGGCATTTACAGCTTCTCTGATCCAGTAAGAGATTGGTATAAAAATAGACTAAACCACGTCGTTTAAACATAATAAAGCATAGATACCTAACAAAACATCTATAAATCATTTTTTTTTCATTGCTTCGAATGTCTAAAATTAAAGAGCAAGAAAAAAAAAGAGGAAAGGAACGTTTCAAGACAGAAAGAAGAGATGACAACTTCAATTTTCCATTAGCCATGAAAATGTTTAGGGAAAGTCTGTTTGGCAAGGATAAGCTTTTTGATATGTCCGAATCTTTTGAATGTTATGTTCTCTAATATTATACACCCAACGCAATAATCGAAAATAATAAAATAAAATTATTCAAGAGTTTTTAAAATCCTGTTAGATAATAGTGTAGAGTTGTTTATGAATTTATTGTATAAAAATCTGATTTTATTTAGCTTTGAATAATTCTTAAAAATTGGGTTGTAAAAAAATCACAAATTGTTCAATTATTCGACTTTCAACAATATTTATATGAACCACTTATGAATATTTTCTTACATCTCTATTTAAGAGGGAGTGATTGATGCTTAAAATTTGAACTCTTTATTCTATGACCTTTGCAATATTTTATAACAAACCACTACACAAAAATAAAAGACGTAACTTATTATTTATAAAAAAAACCTTGTAAATTGATATAATATCAATTTACACATTGAATGATATCCATATATTGATATAGAATAATTTTAGAAATTAATAATCAAATCCTTACTTGTTTTTTATAGGTTTAGAATTATAATCCTTGTATTATTTATAGTGCAGTCTTTAATTTTTAAATATATTTTAATCAAGTCATGCTTAATTAAATCATTCAAATTTAATTTTATGACTAGGGATCTTTAATGGATGTGACCCATTAGGCTCCTAATATGTTGGTTCGAATATACATTCTAATCAAATAAAATAACAAATTATTTTATTATCAGTTCAACAATTGATTAATTATATTTAAAGATCACAAACATCATCAAATAGCATGTCATGATCCCCATATATTAAAAAAAAAATAGTGATTTGAGTTGACCTTTCAGTGATATATATCTCAATGTTATTAATATTTTTTCATCGATAATGTTCCAATTTAACATTCAAACATGAAGTATATCTTCCATATTAAATCATTTTTGTTCTCTATATGATTGTTATTCATCATTTGAATTAGATTTGAAACTCTTTTTCTTGTCTCATTCCACCTTGGCTAAAGATTTCTCAATCAATACTATTTGAGAATAAATAAAATATTCTCTTTAATTCACTAATAAATTCTCTCTTAATCATTCAAGACTTTTATGTAGTTTATGCTATACCCAATGTTTGCTCTTTCATTTTCTCGATTAAAATAACATGTAAAGGAATTAAAGTATAAAATTTTTAGTTTGAGATCACTAAATTATCTTTATGACTTTAATAAATATCTAGTATTCAAAAGAGCATCGACTAAGAATATTCCAAAAAACAATGCTTTGATGTAATAAGGATTTAATAATTATAACAACTTTATAAAAAAAAATCAAACTATTTTTTGTCTTGCGAATTTTATATGTAGTCTATATTTGTAAATCAAATATTTGATTCATTAATATAATTTAATATGAATATTAAATACAAATTAAGCCTCTACTAATATTAAATATGTATTTAAATAAATATAATAACGACACGTGTAACAAACCAATTGACTAAAAGACATATTAAACTATCATCAAGTCAATAAAATAGATTTAAAAAGTGGTACTAGACTTGTCTCAAGTGTATTTGACCACAACAAGTGGTTTGTGATGATGGATTATGTTCGTAATAGTAAAATCCATGTCAAACTAATATGTGCCTTGCATTGTGGCTCAATTCAAAGCACTCTTGATCATTAATTTATTTTTTAGATTGTTTTTAATTATTTTTATGTGATGATGTTAAAAAAAATATAGTATTTCCATATAGTCTCAATTAAAAAGCACTTCACCACAACGTCAAACACACATCATGTATAATAATTTATAATCTAAAATGTATAGAATTTCCACTAGAGAACAAACACGTGCATACTTTCATATTTTATTGTGGAAGACATTATAATTTTTTCAAGAATTCATTTTGGTTTTTGAAGATTTATTTTGTAATTTCTTACTTAAAAGCAAGATTAAAATAAGGAGGGCAAGAATGAAAAGATCGCTAAACATAGATTGCATGTTAGAAGTTTTAGAAAATATTTTTTTCTTAAACTTTACAAATCACATAAATTATATAATTTCGGGACTTCTATATTTCTTGCAATTTAATTTTGGTGCATAAGCTTTTTGATTTTCAAAAATATGTATAATTTTTTTTACTGAAAAACAAAACCTAACCCCTGACAAAACGTGAATTAAATATCCTAGTTAAGTATGCTAGACAATTAAAAAAAATAAACCAGAGGGAGAGAGAGAGGGTTGAATATGAATTTTATTATTTTATTCAGTCCAAAAGTTAGTTTAGTAAAATACATGTATATGGTAAAAAAATGAAGACAATTCAGAGAAAGGAGTACATAAACCTAATCATCCTTGACATTATCTGCTTATGTTCACCTAATCAGGGATGATTAATCAGTTTAATTGCCAGCTGTGGTACGGCAACGATGTCTTGCCCACCTTCACAGTACTTTCCAGGCATCGACAAGGAGCTTCGTTTCCCCTTCTTTCTTTCTTTCTTTCTTTCTTTGTCCTAGCCTAGGAAGACCAGCCTAGAGTATGGAGACAATAATTTAATACAGGCGTTCCTAGTTTACGGAATTTGCATCCCCAATTAACCCTCAAAACTTATCAGTTGAATAATAATGTCTCTCATGGGAGGAGCTCAATTCCACAACCACCATCAACAGTCCTTAACCTACTGAGGTGAGGGTGCATGCACAAAGAAGATGGAAATAAGCTCAACGCTTCGGCTAAAAACAAGCAGCCATTAGTCAAAGTGGCGATGTGCAAAAAGTCAAGAAAATGCAAAAATGTTTTCCCTTTCTTAGATCGATGATATTAGGGCACAGAACAGATCATCACAGTTCTCAA
>CM055023.1:13008965-13232659 GCA_029204005.1 Salix udensis
ACCTGCCATAGCTAAAGCCTCCATCGATGCTGACATGATTTCTAGCACTCGAATATCTAGAATCTCTCTTCTCCTCTGGTTTCCGGCCTTGAGATTTTTTCTTCCCTTGAGAATGATCAAGATTTCACGTACAGTATTGATGGTTGGACCTGCTACATGAGGAACATATATATATAGAGAGAGAAACAACTTCTTTAATTTCAAAGATCACAGGTTAATTGAGAAAAGAATTCAAATATAATGTATAATAGTCGTCGGCTTTGAACAGGAAAGTGGAGAAAACATGGTGAAGTTTGATTAGAATAACAAGCGGAGCAACATTCTCGTGATCATCTTATCAACCACATGCAGACTCCAGGTGATGATGCAATTCTTTCTTCCAAAGACGTCAGGCATGATCATCAATGGCAGCCCTCATGAGAGCTTGATATATATATATATATATATATATATAGCTAATTAATCACCATTTCCATCAAACATAAACTCCAAGAAAGATGAAACGACCGTCTTCACGTGAAAGCAAGAAGAACAAGTATGGGGATAATTACTGGGATTCTGTATTTGTGGTGTAGAACTTGGAAAGCATTGCTTTATTCCGTATTTGCATGCGTAATGGAGCAAATTAAGGAGATACTTGTCAAAGGGTAGACCTCATACTCTTGAACAATTGATTTTCTTGTGATCAGAAACTTACGTGCGTGATGAGTCTGTAATCCGCCCATGGAAAACTCAAGCTCCGTCTTCCTATAAGAGCAGGATTTTTTTTTTTTTCATTTAAATATTTTAGTGATTTTAGGTGGATATTTTGATATGTTGGTATCAAAAGTAATTTTTTTTTAAAATAAAAAATATTTTAATATATTTTTAAAAACAACCATTACTATATTCTCAATTATTTCTGGAATGAGCTTATGAAAAACTTTAGTATATATTTAGTGTCTCCTTGACATTATATTTTAAAACAGTTTTTAAAAAGAATTTTCTTTTTTTTTAAATTATTTTTTTAAACACATTTATAAAACACAATCCCAAAAACACAATTAAACTTTTCACGGGCGTGACTTTGGAGGGAAATCATGTAAGGATACAAGAGAGTTAAAAACCATATGAGGTTATATTTATGGATGTTGAGTATTTTGTGTTAACTTGTTAGATTTTTAAATAGTTATTTATGATTTTTATGATTTTTATATGGTTATTTTTTATTTTTGGAATTGTCGTATAGTTGTTTGTGGTTACTTGAAGTGTTGGATGTAATATGTGGCTCTATAAATAAAATAATGAGCTTTTAAATGATTTAATAGAATATTAATATTAAAATCTTATTAGTTAACTTTGAGAAATAATTTTTTTATTAAATAACTTCACATTTGATAGATTTTGTTTTAAAAAAATCGATCATCTCTCTGCCTTGAAGAATATATTTTGTTCTATCAAAACTTATACAAAACACTTAAAAGGGGTTAAAAATAAATATATTTTTCTTAATTAATTCACATCCGAGATTTCATTCTTTAAAGAGTTTTACTATGGATTTAGTATGATATTTCGTAAGACTTTCTTTATTTTAAAATCATGGGCATTAAGATTTTATTTGATTGTTTACGTTTACAATTAGATAGTTGATTGCATGTGGTATCCAAGTCAGATTTAGAAAATCATGTTTTTCTATTTAAAAATAGTGTTTATCTTAATCTTCATGAACCTAGATTTTAATTAATTAGGGGAATTTATTTTATTTCTCTATTGCTTATTATAATGATTTTTATATGAATTGATCTAGAGAATATTATTATTTATATTTTTATGATTGATGATAAAGTAGAATTAGTTTTCCATGCACCATATATAGAGCTTAGCTTTGTTTTCAAAAAAATACATTCCTGTTTATAATCATTGGAAAAGTACTTTTAAAAAAGATTTTTTTTGCTTTAAATTAATTTTTTTAGTGTTCTTAAATTATTTTGATGTGATGATGTCAAAAATAATTAAAAAAAACAACAATATTATTTTAATATATTTTTAAATAAAAAAAACCTCAAACACATATTTTCTTTTATCTTTTAAAAAAAAACCTTAGAACTGTAACTTAGATTCCAGCCCTTATTAAAAAAAAATAAAAAAAATGAATCAATTGGATTCCTCGGCAGCAGTAGCAGCAGGTAGAGGCCCTCACAGTAGAAGAATCAGGCGCTACTGGAAGCCCAAACGGAGTGGTTGTCCCACGCGATGCTGGTTGGCAATGGGCAGAGAGCCCATCAGCCCACTGCCAGCAGACTAGAAGAAGAAGAGTTTATTGGTTGAATTTACAATTCTTTTTTGGGTATAGTTATTACTATACCCCTTTCACTTATAATTAATTACTCATGATTTTGTCAATAATTATAAAATAAATAAATAAACAGTTGTTTAAACACCATGCTTACAATTTGATTTATATTATGACTAGTTGTTAATCACCAAAATGGTCAAATCATTAAGACAAATGAGTTTCAAATTGTATAATATTCTTTGTTTCAAATTACCAACGAATTTTCTATGCTTATAAATGTCATGATAACTGTTTTTTGTTTTGGTAAATTGAAGTTTTAAGATCACTAAAATAATTTTTTTTATGATTAATGAACATAATTATTGGTAATCAATATGTGCTATTATCTATGTTTATAGAACCAAAGATATTATATGTATTTAATTAGAGTGTATATATATAATTGTCAAATATTCTATTCTTGTTACGTTTTATGAAATGTAGTGGTGTGGCCACTGTTTTATATTATGTTTTAAAAGTGTTTTTGAAAAACAATTAATTTTTTTTATTATTATTTTAAATTAAAAAAAATTAGTGTTTTTATATTATTTTCATATGTTAATATCAAAATTAATTTTTTTAAAAAATAAAACACATCATTTTGATGTATATATTATGAAAAACACTTTAAAAAATCAATCTTAACTATACTCTTAAATAAATTAAAAATAACATCAACCACACTTTTAAACTTCTAATCAGAAAGCTTTAAACTTCTAATCAGAAAGCACGTCCTTCGCATCTTGATCAAGATTATGCAATATCATGTTGATTACTTCCTCTCTTTTATCATTGATCTTGATTATTAAAGGCTGCCCTTCTTTTCATGTTCATGCATGAGCCAACTGGCCAGTCGCCGAAAGCAACTCACATTACGCCATGATTTAACATTAACTTCATATCAAGAAAAAGTACTTCCCGATAAATCTAAAAAAGATAAAAATAAAAGCACCTTTTCATTTAACCAAAGTGCAAAAAAGTGTCCACGTTGATGAACTAGAGCGAACGAGATCACAGAGATAATGTTATTACCTGCACTTTAACTTCATAAATAAACGTCAGCGATGGCATCACCACTACAGATATGGCCCATCGGTGCAACATAAGCTCTCCTGTGACCTTAACCCCCACTCAAGAACACACTTATATATATATGTACCTAACATTTCCTGATCTTATTCTCGTGTTACAAACAGGCAAACAAAAACCCTTGACGTTCAAGTGAAGCCATGCCATCGATTGAAGCTCTAGCAATGGCAGGTGTGGACTGTGTGGAGTGTGGCATCAGCCTCGAAGAGAGGGAGCGTAGAGATACCGAGAAGACGCCGCCGTATCTTCTAGCCGATCAAGGCGAAGGAGGAGTGGAGAATCATCATGAGAAGGATAAGGTGGCGGTGAAGCAATGGCTAGTCAAGAATAAGATGGAAGCATGGCTGAAAGTAGCTGCTCCTCCAGTTTCTAATGTGGCTTCAAATACTCAGGGTCAGGAAAAAAAGCCGTGACGTTATGGTGGAAGCTTTCGAATTTATTTCTAGGTGTCTCCATCCTCCGAACGATGTTTTGAACAGTATGTTTGACGCCGAGTAAAATAAAATGAGTTTCTTAGGGTTACGCTCTATATGTGTGTGTATGCATGTTTTTAATTTGAAGAATTCTGCTAGCTAGTATGAAAGGCAGGTTAATTTCATGATGTAATCTTCGCAATAACAAAAAAAAAAAAACCCATCAAAGAGTACTATTTCTGGATATTTCTGTGTAAATCCATATAAAATAATTATTGACAATCAAAATTGCGGCATAATCAAAGTATATTAACATGATAAAAATCATATATTAATAAAAAATAATTTTGGAATGCGTGTGTGATTGATTTAATTAGAGACTGAAAAAACAATATGAATATATCATAAAATAACGTTTTGAGCTGCTGTGAGATTATGACAGACCACGAATTTGCTGGTTGAATTTGAGTTCACCCTGAAAGATTTGAATCTTATGATTTTCGTTTACATGCACAGTAGTCTCTAAAATCCACTGATTAAAACAAGTCACGGTGATTAAAAGAGGCCTCGATGATGCAGCTGTCTGCCTCAGCGCCCAGTTTTCTCATTTTACAGTAGAGTGATTTTGACGTGGAAATGGACTGTTTTGATGGGCATGGATGGATGGTGGTGGCAAAGAGAAGATGGAGTTTCAGAGGAAGACTTTCTTTACTCGCAACCTTTAGCAGCAGCCACTTTGCTGTGAGAAACTACTCCATGAGCAATAAATATACACTTGCAAATAGAAAACATCTGCTTCGAGATTAGTTCTGGGCTCGCTTGCATGGAGTAATTATGTGACTTCAGATTCATGGTAGCGTGAAAGATACCGAGGAATAATGTTTCTGACTGAGATTGAATACGAGGTTAACTATTCAAATTCAACCACCAAGCTTGTAGGTCAACTGGCAGAGGACTGTCCTGGCTTAACCAAGGTCTCGAGTTCGAGACCTTGGGTGTGCAGCGGTACTATGTGGGAGAGCTTTGCCGCCCTTATAGGTCTTACCTGGCTCGAATCCGTATTAGTCGGCAGTGACCGGACACCGGATGGTTATACCAAAAAAACTATGCAAATTCAAAATATTTATCTTTTTTTATGTTAGATTTCGATCACTGGGTGCATTTTTCTGCCTGCTATTTGGCTTGGCTTCATGGATCCAGTTTGCATTTTTCTGCCACCGGTAGTCTCTTGCAACTTGCACAATCTTCTTCTTCTTCGACAATCTTGCCTTCGCAATGCTCCGGCAGGGACCTTGAGAGAGTTTAGTAAATGATTCAGGGAGCTTGTGGTAGTCACAAGTAAAAATTTTGCATCTTGGCACTACTCTTTCCGAGAACAAAATCTCAATCACATAACTGGTAAAACTTTGCTGAAGTCTTGGAGTTTATAGGTTCCATTATTGACGACGACACGGGACAATCCTGGAACCCTAGACTTTGAAGGGAAATGTTATTTCAGGTTCCGGAGTGTGATTGAAATCTTTTTAAAATATTTTTTATTTAGAAATATATTAAAATAATATATATTTTTATTTAAAAAATATATATTTTTACCAGTAACATATCATAATAATCTAAAAATAAATAAATAAAACAAAAAACAAAAACAAATCTTTTTTTATGAAATGTCATTTTCATGGGTTAAATAGCAGAGCTGTGATTATGAATCTGAGCCAAAAAAAAAAGCTTTCAACTTTTGGGAGTTGTAGAGACCATCTGACTTTGGAAGCAGGACATGTTGCTGAGAACTTGCATTGGAGGTGGGAGAAACCTTGCAGGTCGCCCACTATAATCAACATCAAAATAGTTTCATCATAGACAAAATGGGAAATCACACAAAGGAAGCCTCTGCTTGAGCAACTGTCATAAAAATTATGAAAGCACATTCTTTCCTTCTTTTTCCATGTATCTGTTTTCATTCGAGGAAAACATCAAGCTGATGAAAAAGGAAATTACATAGTTTAAATGCATCGCGGAATTCGTTACCTCATCTTCCACCAGATAACTCGATAGCAGATTGGTTATAAAGTGAATCTTCTCCCAAGTCAAACCTTCTCTGCAATCTGCTGTATTCTTCCCTTCTTGTAACTTCAACATGCTGCCATTCTTCCCACCTTTCAGCAAGCCCCTCTCCTTCTAGCATCCGCACAACCTCTGACATTGCTGGACGGTCCTCCGGTGATGCTTGGGTACAGAGCAAGGCAACTTTTATCATCATCTCCACCTCCTGTATGTTGTAGTTTTTATTTAAGTTGCGATCTACAATGGCATCCAGTCTTTTCTCCCTCTCCAGCTTCTTGACCTACATAACAAAGCACCCGGAGAAGAATTACTGGCAAGTCTGAAAGTTGCATGACATGAAGATTAAAACATGCTAGAAAGAATAGACATCTGCAGATGATGTCATAACTCCATCCACATCATAGTTTCATTGGATTTTTGGAAATTTGAGCCATCAAAAAAATAGATAATAGATGTGGCATCAAGATAGACATGCATGCAAAGCAACCAAAAAACGATAACGGATCGCTGTAACTATCTAGGTTATCTTACATGGTCAAGCAATAGGACATCATCCTCTTCTTCCAGGCGTGAAAAGTCAATTGCCCGTTGACCTGTAACAAGCTCAAGAAGCATTATCCCGTACCCAAAGACATCAGTCCTTCCAGATGACTTGCCAGTGGACAAGTATTCTGGTGCTATGTGGCCCATTGTCCCACGTACTTGAGTAGTCACATTTGTCTTTCTCACATCCATCAGCTTTGCAAGGCCAAAATCACCAACAACTGCTTCAAAATCTTCATCGAGTAGTACATTAGCTGCTTTCACATCACGATGAATAATTTTAGGATTGCAATGCTCGTGAAGGTATTCCAGCCCCCGCGCTGCACCTAAGGCCACTCTTTTTCTGGTTGTCCAATCTAAAACAGGCTCCTCAGGTTTACGCTCTGCAGGTCAGGATCAAAGATTAAACCTCACACGAAATTTATTCCACAGAAAAAATTATAAAATAATACATTAGCCTATAATTTATATAACTCTATTGCTATTTGGATGTTCAAATGAATCAGCTGGTCCTTGTCCTACTCGTCAGTAGGATAGTACCAGAAGTAGTTCAATGCTGCCAATAACTATTACATACTCTAAGCTGCATAATTGACAAACAAGCTTCTCCAAAATATCGCAATATTCAAATTGTCCCCACTTTCCTCTCACTTTTACCCTTCTGTTTTTATTTTTGTGATAGTCGACTTACTTATGAACAACAGAGGTCATTGCATCACATGATTGCTTATCTTTTTTCGAAAAATCAACTCCTATTGGGAACACACCTGATGAAGCCATTAATCAGATTAATAGATAGAAATAAATTTTTATTTCCTACCTAATAGTTGCTGACTTCAGATTTCATCTTAGACTATCTATACCTATTTTGTGGGAGTTTTGGTGCCTGTAGATCATCCATTCTGTGTTGTGGGAAAAAAGTAAGGTGAAAGATTAATGAGAATTTGCTACTAGTGTTTATCCCTCTTAATAAAAAAACAAGGAGGTTGTCAAGCTATTGCTAGGGTTTACTTTACTTTCTTCGCTCTATCATCTTGTCCTGCATCATGCTTATAAAATTGGGAATCAAATTCTCTCATACTCTGATGGAAACAAAATCAGGTCAGGTTCCAAAGCTCACTGCTTATTTTGCATTCAACAATTTATAATATGTGAGAGAAATATTATATCAAATGATCATATATATAAATATATATTCAAAAAAATGAGGAAAAAGAACATGAGAGAATACTCAGATGCGGATAATTGAACAAAACAGTTATATATGCTAGCAATTCCTATCAAAATCCTGTGCATAAATAACTAATACCTCTTAGTCGATAGGCCACGCTTAAATTCTGCATGAATGGATACACCAAGAGGCGTTCTGTTGTCGTTGTGCAAAACCCTATCAGACGTAATAGGTTCCTGTGAACAGCTACACTTATCATCTCAACTTCACGTTGGAATGCTGCATCACCCCCAGGACTTTCAAAATCAGTTAAACGCTTCACGGCAACTTTGGTGTTATCAGCGAGCACTCCTTTATAAACTTTTCCAAATCCTCCTTGTCCAAGGATATTTCCCTCACTGAAGTTGTCTGTGGCAAGCTGCAATTCCCTCCATGCAAATCGTTTTAACTGGCCAAATGCTATTCTTCGATCCACTTCACCTAAGCAAATGGTAAGAAGACATTCAGAAAAAAATTAAGTGAAGAAAAATGTTAATACATTTTGTATTAATTCTCAAACTTTAATGATTTCTAGACAATAGAACATATGTTTTTCTTTGTGTGCGAATAATTTAAGAATTTAAGAAGTTGCACCAATCAATCACAAATAAACACATATATAAGATTCCATTTTTAGTCACAAGAGGAATTGTTCACTGAAATAGAAGAGTTTTCAAGCAGACTGGGTTTTTGAGCAGTTTAAACCTTAGACAAATTATCTGAATCGCTGTAGGATGGCTACAAGTATGAGAGTTCAATTCGTGATGATATGCATTGATTTTTACTAAAATCCATCCAGATGAAAGTACTTATGTAATACCTATAATTGCAAAACACGTTACAACAAATATCCCAAAGTTATCAAAGATTAAAACAATATATGCAGTGTTATGAGTTTTTCTGCTTGTTTGACCTCATTATATATCAATTATTAGGCAAGGGAAAAAAATTAATAAGATAAAATCAAGATAGAACGCAGCTAACCTCATCTCTTTGCAATGCAGTCTAGTTTGTTGGTGTGCTCTTTTCAGCTAAATTTTCAACAACTATCATAAAAGGATTTTTAATTAAATAGAAGGGAGCTCATTTTTATTCTTCTCGTAACATGTTCATGACTGGCTGTAGTTAAGATGAGTGGATGAGGTTGCATTAGGCACAAATATGAACCCATAACAAGTGGCTAGAAGAGATGTATGTTACATCCACTCGTCAAACACTAACTAACAAATGGAAAATATATTCCAATAATACACTTCAGTTACAGGAAAAATAAGTGTCAATGTTAGACAGCATTCTAATCCGATGTTCTTAAAGGCATGATCTATTATCTCTATTTATTTCTGTGCATGTAGCAGCTAGTAGAAGCAATGCGATTATTTGCTTTGTGCTTAAAGGCAACTCAAACCTGGAACATCTACAAATATTTCACGTTTGTATCCTCTGAGTCTACCCTTGTAAACAAAAAACAGCAAGCCTCCAAACAGAAAAAGAATTGCAAGTCCGGCAACAACTCCAACTGTAATTCCAATCTTTGACTTATGTGAATCACCTGACAACAGATGACAGGATTAGCAATTAGCTTCAAGAAAACATAACTTCAACCAGTGTTGCTCAAAAAACATCTCCAATAAATCAAAACAACAGGTACAATTACCTGAATCACTACTATAAGATTCACAGAGATGCAAATTCTGCCCACCACAATTTAACTGGTTTCCTGTAAAACTGAAATAATTGACAGAAACTCAAATTAAGTTAAATTTTCATAGTTACATGACACAGCACAGACGTGTGTGCACACACATCCATGAAAGAAACAAAAAGGAGTTTAAATGAAATCATTAGGAGTTGAAATAGCACTAATTCAATATTCGTTCATACTTGTATTTAGGAATTTGGAATAAACGATTAGGAACTTGGCCACTGAGATTATTTGAATCGAGCAGACTGCAAATAAAATTTCACCCATGCCATCAAAATCTTGAAAAACTGCCAAGGAATATAAAGCTATATGATTCTAGAGTGAAAATGTGGGACTGTAAGAACAATTTAAGAATATCCCAATCTGGAGTCAACAGACAGCTCTGTTATCCTGTATCATCTAGGTATATTAAACAGGACACCATCACTTACATATTGGTTAAGTTTTGAAGGCCAGCAAGTGATTCAGGGATGGCTCCACTGAGATTGTTTTGACTCAATGTCCTGCTTGTGTGATAAGAAAATCTTATCCATCACGATGAAGTTTGTAAACATGTAGAGATATATATCTCATATACCTCTAAAGACAAGGGGAACAGAGGGTATCACTTACAAAATTTGTAGCTTTTTAAGATCACCCAGGGACGATGGTATTTCACCACTTAAACGATTATTTTCCAAATCTAAGATGGTCAAATTTGACAAATTTCCTAACTCTTTTGGTATCCCACCGGTTATGCCATTCCCTTTCAGTGTTCTGCATGATAAATGAAATCTAGTATATATTAGTATCCAATTTGAATATTTAAAATCAACACCCTAAAAAGCCATCCAAAGGGAGGTAACTTGAAGCTTTATGAAACACTAATAAAAATTTCTTGTCAACAAAATCAATTACCTTGAAAGTCATCCAAACTTTAATGTGAAACATTTTCAACATGTATATATCTATTAAAGAATCTGAGTGTATTATGTCATGTTCATGTTCATGTTCATGTCCATTGGTAATATAGATGCAGTGTGTGAGCATGTATGTTAGCATGCACATGAGATAGGGGAAGGAGTCAAACCAATAGGTGAAAGTGAAAAAAAAGCAAGGGTTGTCGTTGTAATGCAGGGCTGAGAAAGAGAAAACCTAGAAAGTGGTTAAAAAAAGGAGAGAAAGGAAAAAAAGCTACAGCTCAGGAAAAGTTGCTTCGGAACACCTCGAACAGCTGTAATGCCATGACCCAAATAAAGTGATTACCATAGATGGAAATTCTGAACTGGGAAGGTTTCTCTCCCACCACTCCAAAGGAATAAAATGCCAAACTGACTGACCATCAAAAGTCCAAAAGGGTGAACGATCTCTTTCCCATAATTACTAGTGAAGTAGTATATACTCTCTAATGATATGGCCTTATACAATTAGAACAATCCACACAATAATAACTTTCCTCTCGCACCCTAAGTTGTATTTATTATATACTTAGCTTGACAATTTCCCAGAAAATCCCAAAGGTCCCAAACTGATCCAACTTTTGACATCTCATCCTTCTGGCAATCTTAGTGTGTTTGGTGAGGCAAAGTCAAAGCTTATGATAGAGATTAGAGAGCATATAGTAACACATATCAAAGAGAACACATAGTTTCAGCTTTCAGATAGCAGAATATATGGTAACTAAAGTCACAAAGCTGTTTACAAGACAGGATCACGTTCCCACATCAGAGCACGGTTATTGTGGCCTGGGACACAGCCAATCCTGCCCCTAGCTGGGTTTAGAAGAAAGTCAACTTGTTGTTGACTGGGTCAATGCGCCGCGGTCAAAACCCAATTTGACTTTAAAAAAAATCTTCAAAGCAACATCATATTAATTTCTTTTACAAAAAATAAAATAAAAAATGACCCAGGTTAACCCAGGAGTTGGGCCAAGTCATGGACCAAACCAGGTTTAATAACTTAGCTTCGGAGTAATATCACCAAGACAATTGAAGGTTAGTTTCTGTGATCATTTTTAACACTAGAACTTCAAGGTCAGGAGAAGGGGAAAGAAAGGCTGGATCCTTGACAATAACAATTTCTTAAGCAGCACTAATCAACAGTTTATGTAACTCCATTAGAAATCCTGCATTGTTGGAAATTTTCTTTTGCAAGTGTGCATGCAGGGGGTTAGCATCTCGCGTGTGATTCGAGTTTTTATCATTTCTGATTAAGATCCACAAAATTGCTTTGAGAATGAATTGCACCTACTTTGGAAAAGAAAAAAGGAATGAAAAAACTGCCCTCGCAAAAACCAAATTCATCAAGAAAGTAAAATTCTGTGCTCACTACAACATACACCATACATACAGTGTAGTGAGACTACTTAGAGCTCCGATCTTAGGAGACAAGGTCCCGGAACAGTTGATGCCCGATAGCGTTCTGCAAACAGGTAACATATAAGTATACCCAATGTGTAAGATAGCATGTAATTCAACTAAAGGACATAATATTGATGGAACACTTATTTTATACGTATTTATAATCTGTAAACGACTGAAAGAGGAGGTAAGAGCACATTAAAGAAAACATACACAGAAAAGACATTATTGCTTTTGTCACAGATAACATGCGACCAAGTGCATGGATTAACTAGATTCTGGCTCCAATCTGTCAATAGATTGTTTGAAATATTCATGGAAAGCTTCAATGCAAATAGGGCATCTCCTGTAATCAAAAGTATTAGTTACCATCTAATCAGTTTATCATCTTAGCCTGTTCAATCAGTACAGAAAAAGGTAACTTGCAATAACTTAGTGCAAAAAATAAAACCATAGAAGAGGATGAATGACAGCATTATTAATTTACATTGAATGTTTATTATATTTATTTAATCATCAAGTTCACATCTATTTACATCTGAAAAATGTGCATACACTAGTGGGGACACCAGACCCAAGACATGATTTATGCACTCATATGATCATAGACAATGGAGGGTAGCCCAAACCATTGAGAGATTGGGTTTTAGCTTATGTTTTTGGTTTAATTTACTCGAACTTTTAGTTGAGGTTTCTTAATTCAATTTAATTTGTTGGGTTTGATTTAGCTATTGTTAGGTACTCTATTTATTAGGCTATAAGCCCAATTGTTTATTATAGGTAGGGTTTTTGTATTTATATACTATTTTTCTAAATGTTAGACTAATGAATGGAATAAAAATTGCAAAGTTGTAGATTTTTTCAAAGCCCTGTACTTTCTCTTCCTCCTTTTTTTCTTCTCTTTCTTTGGCTTATTCTTCTTAGCTTATTACTTCATCTTCAAAATCTTTTTTTCCCGCATCACACATTCAGAGAGAGGTCATATTATCAGACAAATGGTCATGTATTGAGCTCACCCCTTCAACCACATAAGGATTTTAAATATTACTTTAGCCCTTTCATCCTTCCCACATAAATTCAGCATATAAAGATATTCTCAAAAACAAGAAATACAGTAACAGGAATGACATCAGTCCAGATGTTTGTAGAATTATGTAAGTGTCAGATCAATTTGGAGACAAAGATTGAACAGATTGTGGTTTGCTTCATCTATCATTGTCTTAATGATGTCAAAATGGCCGTGTCAAGCAAAAACAGCAAGTTAGCTTATCAGAGAAGGAACACAATACCTTGCGAGTCAGACAATACAAAGGATTGCAAATAAGCCAATATTAAAGCTGCAAAAAACAGCTCCATCTTCAATGACATCAACCCAGGTGCTCAATCCATCAAAACACACAAACCCAAGTGAAGATAGAAGTAAATTCCATCTGTGCAAAAACATCATCGTTTTGAGTCATAAATGTTTGGATTACAAGATAGTGAATGCACTGGGGGAGAGTTCACTCATACACAAGGAAAAAATTAACCAGATCAAGCAGCATACACACTAGCATGGACAGATCTTTTGCTAACAAGGAAAGGCCCTCAAGTTCACTCATACTTGTTCATAAGATGATAATGAATGGGCTTAACTGCCTTGTTGCTTCCATAAACAGATGTTTACACTTCCATTGTCACCAAAAAACAAGGTGTATGTAACAGTAATCTTTCCACGCAATCATTCTAACTGTTGGACGAGAGTTTTTGAAGCCATTGCCAGGAAATAAAAAGTGTCATCAGTCAACACAAAAACAAGGAGGCAATCACAACAGGGTTGGGGGGCTTATGACTTGAAATAATATCTATCTAGAAATAAACAGGAGTTGATTAATTTAAGAAATCATTTTTTCACATAAAAACTCAAAATTGCAATTAAGCCAATGACTGCTCTCTCAGGTCATAACATAATATTAATGGGATATAACTAGTGCCAGATAAAATCAAGCAAAGTATAATTCCATTTCTCATGAAAACTTCCTCAAATTCCAGAAGAAGATGCAAAGAATCATCCAAATACAACTCTCAATCAATTAACTATGGATTTTATCACTTAATAACAATTAAACAGAAGAGAAAACAATAAAAAAGAGACGCATGAACGTACATAATACAAAACATTATCGGTTCTTTCAAATTAAGCCTAACCATACTATTGAATTCAAAAACATAATTTTTATCTGTGCTAACATATTCTCATAAACCAAACAAAGCTTCAAGCTTAGGAACCAAAACAGAAGAACCCAGACCCAGAAAAACAAACCCAAAAAAGAAAAAAGAAGACGTACCAGATTCATGAAATGAGCACATAAACCACGAACTTGAAAAACACAAAGGCACCTCCTCTAAGAGAAAAAAGAACCAAACTTTATGCGGAGGAATTATCAAAAAGGTAAAGTGCTTAATGGGATTTAAGAAAGCGAATCATAGTTGGGGCTTCTATCTGCTTTATCCAAACTATCAAAGCGGGTCTGTGTGCTTGTTCCACTGACACATGCTTGTTTTTAACAGCTAGAATCTAGAAAGAAAGTAGTGTCTTTTTGCTATCTCTGCGCTGGTTATTTTGTTTCCAGGTCCAACTTTGTCCTCTGCTTAGCTTAACTTGAAGCAAGCTTTTGCAATTATTTGTGCCTCGTCTCTTTCTAGTTTGTAAAGACCATCAAGAGAGTTTGGTCTTTGGTGGTCCTGTAATGGTGTTGTACATTTGATTGCTATTCGGCACAGGACACTTGTGTTATTACTTATTACTACATTAAACATCTTTTTTTTAACTAATTATATAAACTTTAATTATTTTTTTTAAGTTAAATGCTTTTTTTTAATCGAGTACTTTCTTCATCCAAACTCCATTTATTGTTTTTATCAATTGTACTTTGACATTAACTAAACGCAAATTGCAGCGTTTGGTACACCAACTTTTTCTTTCTTTCGTTCTGGTAAATACTTGCATAAAAAAAATCCTTTATGTTTTGTTGCAATCATATATATTCATTTATCTGGTTAAAATAATAAATATTTATAAGCTTTGATTAATTATAAGATAGTTTTTAATCTTTATATAGATGGTTTACTATAGATGAAAAGAGTTTCTGTCTTAAGCATTTTTTACCTTTTTAAGTATTTAATTTAATCTAAAATATTTTAATTTATTAACAATAATCTTAATTTATTTATTTTTTAAAGAAGAAAGTAATCTTTGAAATATTTATTGGAGAATTACCCCAATAGTTGAGAGTTAAAAAGATACCAATAGACAATAAGCTCTTAGAACGTAAGAAAAACACTTTCAAAATATAAAAACAAATAAGTTCTTAGTTGATTATATATGTATATATGTTTTTATTTAAAAAAAAACTATTTTATATGTTTCATGTTTATCTCACTGTGTTATTTTTTCAGCTTTTTTTTTTGTCTTCCACAATCATCTAGTAAGATTTAGTACAAAAATCCTGTGGAAGAGAGAGACAGGGAGAGCCTACATTCAGCTCCCTTCACTTTTTTTCTTCCACCTTCGATTTGTTTGTTTGCTTTGCATGTCATTCTGCCGGTGGAAATTGCATAACAAGTCTGAAAGTGCACCTGGAGATGATTAATGATAAGACAGAGACTATATTTGGAAATAAATAGTTTAAAAAAAAATATACTACTGTCCCGATTTAAAAATTAAACTTTATAAAATAGCCCAAAAAATTTCGAAACTCTTGGATTAAAATGGATGAATAAATCACCATCGAATTACAAGTTACTTAGTTATTAGTAAGTTATTAAATTATTCGTTTAAAATTTGTGATCGTTTAAAATTATGATATATGGGTTAGCGATACGTAAAAAAACTCATTCAGATTAGAGTTATGAGTTATGACAAGAAGTTGGAATTGTTATATTTATAAAAAAAACACAATGTTAAACAAAATTGAAATTTATTTAAAAAAAAAACAATAAAAAAAAGTTGAATAAATCAGGGTAAACTCATGATCTAAATCATGATATAAGAGTGTTTTTGGTTGTCTAAAAGGTACGTGTATCCCTCACATGTTAGCAAGATTTTTCTTTTATAACAAAAGGTGAAGAAAAGTGTTATTTTAAGAAAATTTGTCAATAAATTAATATTTTAAAGCAAATTATTATTTTAATAAAATCCTTTCTTTTTAATAAAAACATGGGAGCGTACAGTAGGAAAAATCTAAAAGTCAAAACATTATAATCACCTGGTCCACAGGCTGTTAATTCTTTGAAAATTAAAGGGAGCAATGAATTAGAATCGCAAATTAAGGCTGACCATCATGTGGTCGAAATCTTTTCAGCTATCTTAGCCACTTGATGGGTACTGGATATATATTCACTACGCTTTTAAGGATCATTTAAATAATTTTATGGCGTAGATGACTAGTCAACGGTCATTGGTTTTCGGTTTCTATACTTCGCTCCTGGATTAGTTTTATTAACAGGGTGATACGTCGTCGGAGAGGGACCCTATAAATTTATCGATGAACCAGAAGAAAAGCATGCAGCATACGAAGAGTACCACTGAAGGGCATCAGTCAACCATTCATGTATTCTTCAATGTTTTTTATTATTGCAGGAGGCAGTGCAGTCAAAGCAATTAACAATCATCTTTGACCAGAGACACGTGTCCCCATTCTTTGATGACAGCACCTTCGTGCTCCACCACGTTATGAATGTGACTGCTGGAAAACTGGAAATCATATACACTCATAGCAGATCTGTTTCATCTGTAGAAAAAAGATAAAACCTTGTTGTGGGATAGCTGTCGAGTGTTCTAGAAAGAAATCCAAAAATGATATTTCACAGCAATTTCACTACTATTCTCTTTTATGTTGCGCTGTTAAATTCTTTTTCCAACTTTAAAATGAATTAAAATCAATATTCTTCAAATAAATTTGTAGAAAAACTTTAATGCATTTCAAATCACTTTTTCGGTGATCATTAAGCTCGAGTCCAAGTCAAAGAGACAAGCGAGAGTGTGTTTTCATCTACAATTATTTACTTCATGGGTCCATTCATACACTTCACTAATAGGTTGGTAGAGTTTCACCAGAGCAGACAAAATTAGAAAAACCCTAAAAGGAAACTTTGGAGCAATGAGGGTGCTGGATGGGAGAAATTATTTTTAAAAATAATTATCAAAATAATATTTTTTATTTTTTTAAAATTATTTTTTACATTAACATATTAAAATAATTAAAAAATACTAAAGAAATATATTTTAAAAAAAAATATTTTAAATATTTAAATACAGCCAACAGGCCCAGAGGCAGAGTGGAGCTGCGGCTCAGACATTATTAATATCAGATCCAGCCCAGTTATCGTTGCCTAAACAGAACGGCAGAGGACAAAGTCAAACTAACCTTTTTTTCATATTATTATTATTATTATTATTATTATCTAGACCCGTTTTCATATATCAGTGTTAATTATTATTTTTATTAAGTCTTGAGCAAACCGTTCATAGTCAAACTCGCATATGAGCCAATTTGATTGACTTTCTCAACAAGGTGTTTGTAGTTTTACGAATTGAGTTAAATTTATAGGGTTAAATTAATTTTATTTTTGGAATATTTTTAAGGGTGTAAATTTAAATTTCAAATAAAGAATTAATTTATAAAAAATATATAAAAGAAAATCTCTCTCTCTGCATAGCGATAATAATTCTTGTTAGAATTGACATGAAAGACATTATCATCAACAATAAAAAACCTATTATTGTTTTCCATGAGCAGAAAGGTGGTCTTTGATTTGATTTTTCGTTCTTTGACCCTGTATACAAGATTTTTCGTTTTCTTATGGCCATTCAATTCTGACAGTGATTAAAAAGGTTGACGATAGTCTTCTGGACAAGATGATCATTCATGATCAAGCTCCGAAGGCTGGTGATAAATGACTTGGAATTTCTGGTCTTCTCTTATTGCAAACTGCCCCAAGAACAGTGGCGTAGGATTTTCTTTTTCATGTCTCATACAATATAGGAAGCATAGCCATAAACTACGTCAGGAACATATTAGGGGCCTGTTTGAGAGAGCAGTTGCGGTAGCTTTTCAAAGTGCTTTTCATGCCAAAATATATTAAAATGATGTTTTTTTATTTTTTAAAAATTATTTTTGATATCAGCACATCAAAATGATCTAAAAACACAAAAACATATTCATTTAAAATAAAAAACAAAATTTGATTTTTTTGGGAAACGGCGGTTGAAACGCCGTCCCAAACAAACACAACATAGACAACATCACATAGTTATTTTGATGTTTTGCATATTATTATTTTTTATTAATGTGGATATCTGGATCAATTTGCACGTATTTTAATTAATTTTATGGACTTTGAAATTAACGACCATGAAATATTATCTCGATCATAGACAACATCACATAGTTATTTTGATGCTTTTAACTTTTTTTTAATAATATAGGTGTTCGGATCAGCTTGCACGTACCTTGACTAATCCCATAAACTCTGAAGTTAACAATTATACAAGCTTTCAGTGATTATTATATTAGTAACTACAAAGCTCGAACCTGAAAATACAGATAAAACAATTTTTTTAATCTTAAATTTTTCTTTATGTTTTGAATTTTAAATATGTTTTGAAATTGGTTCGATTTTGAATTTGACCTGTGATTTTTTTGGCATTCCTTTGACCCTTGCATCTGCCGTCAGGGAAGGCAGTTTTTTAATCCTTCCACCTATGTGATTTGATTTGATATGATTAGAAATTTAGAATAACAGTTTATTCGAATTTTAAAAATTATAGTAATTGGCAAAGCTGAATACTTATAAATTATAATTCTAACCATCACTTGCATTTTATTTCAAAGACGAGATACGCTTCATCTATCAAGATATTCAAAGATTCTTTAGGAATTGCGGTGTCTTCATGAATTATTTTTAGTAATAGGAAATGTTTTTTTTTTTATAACAAAAGAAAATGATTTTTGAATTAATAGCAAAATAATCACTATTATTGATTCATTTTATTTTTACGGATAATTTAATTATATAATTTCGTACTTTATTTCAAACTATACACACACACACACATGTTTTGTGAGCTTTTATTATAGTTTTTGGGTATATAGTATAAACTGAGCTTTGTGCTTTGCAACAAAATCTTTCTTTTCTTATGATTTTTTTAAAAAAATTATTATTCAATGTTAATTTTTTAATTATATTACTTTTTTACAATTATATTATTCAGTATTTGATTGATTTTTAATTATTCTTCATAAGTTTTGTGCTTTGCAACGGAATCTTTCTTTTCTTATGATTTTTTTTAAAGAAACATATTATTCAAATGTTAAATTATTTTTTTCTCAATCATATCATTCAATATTTAATTAGTTTTTATAATTTATTTTTTATATAGTTATCGTAGTATCAAATAAACATCGCAAAAATTGATAGATAACCGATTTTATGAACTTTTAGTTTTGTTATTATATAATTAAATAAATAATATATTTTAAAAAAAATATTAAACATAATAAATTTCATGACTTGAGTCGAATATTTGAGAGGTTAAATCGTAAAACCTACTCTCTCTTTTTTAAATAAGGGGTTCCCCCAATAAAAAAGATAAAAATAAATAAATGAATAAACGAGACCAGGACACTTGTGTTAGATCATATGCCTAGGTTTTTTCAAGGCCCAAACGTTGTGGGTCTCATAGGCTTGCATGCTAATTGTTTTATGGTTTTTTTTTCAATGTTGGGTTTTTTTAATGGGTTGTTTCTTTGCTTTCTTTTATATTCCTGAATATTTGATTTATATCAGTTTGATTTTTATAGGGTTGTTTTTTTTTTCTCAAGTAAAAAAATATAATATTTGATGGATGCTTAATTTTATGAGTGTTAATTTTAATTATCATATAATTAATTAAGAATAGTTTAAAAAAAACAAAGCTATTAAACATAATAGAGTCCATGAACCTGATCAAAACCAAAATTCTTTGTAAACAATGATTTCTAACTAGAACTTACAAAACTAGTAGAGTCCACCTACCGTTATAATTTTTAAATAATAATATATTGATTAAATTAAAATTCTCAGGCTAGGTTGAAGATAAATAATTAAAACTCAAAATTAACTAAGAGAATAATTAAAACAAGAAAACAATCTGTTTTAAACCAAAAAATTAAATATATTTTTTTTAAATAATTTTAAAATCACAGTGCTAAATATATAATAAGCTGAGGAGAACCGGTTGTTGTTGATTTTTGAAATTTGTGGTTTCGACTCTAACAACAATTAAATATAATATTATTTATAACGAATAATCCACACATTTTAAACGAGAAAAAGGATAGCTTTATCACCTTATAATTTTTTTTAAAAAAAAAGTTAGTGGAAGTGTGGTTGACAAAAGTAGTAGTAAGAGCAGCACTCACAAAAAGTGATTCTAATAAAAAAAACATTCTTTTAAAAAATAATGGTCATTAATTGATTTAATTCTAACAGAAAGTAATAGTTAGGTGAAATAATTAACAAAAGTTGCTTTTTTTAAAAAATAATAATAAAATATTAAAAATCATTTAAAAACAACTGAATATTATTCTCTTCTTTCAAATTAATGTTTTGTTAATTATTTTAGATTATCTAGTATCAAACTAATTTTTAAAAAGAATATTATTTTGATAAATTTTAAAATAAAAAAATTATTTTAAAAGATAGCAGTTATTATATTCTCAAACGACGGCTAAGATTTTTAAGTCAAAGTCATTTTCATATTGTCCAAACCAACAAACTCTTTCAAGGTGAGTTCTTATTTATTATTGACAAAAATATTTTTTTCAAAGTATTGTCTCTGATTTTAATTTCTAGTGGAATGTCTCGATTCAATAATGGAGGGCACGTTATAATGTTAATATATATATATATATATATATATATATATATATGAGCCGAGGGAGGTCCATTTCACCTGGCCTGAATTGACAGGCCACGACCACCTCAACCGTGGAAAGCACGACATTTCATGCGAATCCAATGAATCATCCATGGCCGTCTTTGAAAAAATCACACAAGAAATTCATCGATTAATTAAAAAAATTAATTAATAGTAAAATGGCTAGACCAAGACTTATGGCCGTGACCGGCAATGATAGCATAATCACGAGTATCCAAGTTTGACCCGTCACGTGACAGGATAAATTAAATTAATTAAGGGTTTGTGATCACTCTTTGACAAAACTTGAAATTATCAAATCAAATGCGTACACGTTGCTCAAAACTGCATCCACTGCTGACGATGACATTTTCCATTTTCTATAGCCACTGCCAAACAATCCCTTTACATGCCCTTTTCCCCGTCCCCCTCGTTTTTGATGTGTTTTTCTTTCTTTATTAACAGGTGCTTTATTGTTAATTAATCAGTCAACATATACTAATTATTATTTGACATTTTACTCCAGGAACGAGTGGTGAAACTCCAATTTCTTTTCACTATGATTCTCTATATTTTTAAGGATTTGTTTATATTTTACAGTCTAGCATCCTTATAGTTTTTTTTTTCTACAGAGGTATTTCTGTATTTTAACCAGAATTTGATAGGTAACGTCGGGTTAACTTGAGTTATTTTTTTATTTGTTTTTTAATTTAATCTTTCAATATTTGGGTAATTGAAAATTGAGATTTATAATTATTATTTTTATAGGATTATCACAGTCTTATAAACTCGGGTCGCGGGTCAGGTTAGTAAACTAGAATTTTAGTTTTTTTTTCAATATTAGATTGATTGAGAATTAATTTATTATTATTTTTTGGTTTATAGTTTGTGAGGTTATCCCTGCCCGAATCACGATTTTGATCGATTGGCTAGAGTTGTGTTTTTTAATTGATTTATTTTTTTAATTTTATCATTCAACATTGAATTGATTTAGAATTGAACTTCATAGTTTATCTTAATTTTCTTTTTATGGTTTTATAATGATCTCCTAATGTAAGTTTGGAAGGTTAAGCTAAGTTAATTCAACTTTTTTGCTAATTGAGTTTTGTTTTCAATTTTATCAGTTAACATTGTGCTGGTTGAGAATTGAATTTAATAATAAAAAAATATATTTATAGGTTATCAGGGTCTAATGACATGCGTAGTGCATTAGATAAGTTAATCAAAGTTGATATAAGTTGATGCAGTATATTGTCATTTAATATTTTATAAAACATATTATCGTGGTGCTTTTTAATCAAACTTATTTTTGTAGTCATTTGAGCTGCCTTTAAACTTGTCAGATTGAATAAGTTATACGAGGTCAATCCTCATATAACTTTTGCTTTCTATTAAAAAGCACATCAATAACACCTAAATATATTTTATCAAATCCAAAAAGTTTATTGATCTGCAATGTAGTTCGAACAATAATTTAGATATCACGAGTTTTCTTGCCCCCGCGTTGCGCTGAGTTTTTTTGATGTAGCAAACTAATTGACCGTTGTGCGTAGTTTCATTGATTAACTAAAAATTTAATTACTTAAATGATCATCGATAAAATTCGTGTCAAATGGGTTATTTGTTTCATGCATCAAAATGATTGGTGGATAATTATTTAATTGGTAGATTGTCTATGTGCATCGATGCGCAAGACAAATGACTTATATATTTTTTCATTGTAAATAATTTGGCCCAATTTTTCCACTCTTTTTGTCTATGTGTAACTTTGTATATTTTTTGCCTACATGATATTCTGAAATATCATACAAGAAAATATCGTGAAAGTCCATTAAGAAAAAAAATAACAT
This sequence comes from Salix udensis, assembly GCA_029204005.1. Classification (NCBI taxonomy): domain Eukaryota; kingdom Viridiplantae; phylum Streptophyta; class Magnoliopsida; order Malpighiales; family Salicaceae; genus Salix; species Salix udensis. Next base: position 13,031,428 of record CM055023.1, read on the forward strand.
CGACTAATAAATTAGTTTGATTATTATTACATTTTAATCATCATGATTCTAAATTGTCATGATTATTATAGTTGCTATTATAATCATTATTATAAATAATTAATATTCTGATTATTAATGACAATATTTTTTATAATTTTTAAAAATTATTTCTTGCATGTGCAACAAAACAACATCAAAAGAACACACAACCTCATTTAGTTGTATGTATTTTTTTGGATCAAATAATTTTTTTTTACGTTGAAAAAAATATAGTCCTGACCGCCACAAAGCACGGGTAAGTGACTAGTATTATTTATAATTTACAATTTTTTTTCCGGATCAAATGATTTTTTTGCGTTAGAAGAAATATGGTTCCAACCGCAACAAAACACAGGTAAATGACTAGTATTATTTATAATTTCAAAAAAATATTTCTTATATACACAACAAAACAATTAATTATTTATAATTTTAAAAAATATTTCTTGTATGAAAACAATTAGTTAATTATTGACATGTCTCACAGTGGGATTGAAATTGCATTCATCCTCTGTGCATGTAGATCCAAACACGTCTACTTCATAAAATATTTCGAGTCCGGACAATTTATTTTAAGGAGATTAAATCCTCGTGAAGTCAACAAACTCACGCTGCAACAAAACATTAATTAACAGCTGCAACAAAGCATTAGTTATCATGAACAACGGGAAAATAGCTGCGAAAAACAATTATCATCAACAGCGGCTAATTATAAAAGAAAGCGAATGAAATTGTGAGTTGCACTGTTCCAAATGTGAATGAATAGTACTTTTGTGAATGAACACTAATTTCACGGTCTCATTTAGTTTTTGTATAGTAATTATTAATAAAACACTAAAATGCATGGCTAGACTATTCACTGTAACAACATTTTAATTTTTTCTATTTTTTTTTGTACTTTAATTCGCCATTTGACAGTTTCATATTTTATTTAGATAATATTTTTTAATATAGATTGTTTCAGAAATTATACTTTGTTAAGTTATAAACCGGTCCCATAAATTTAGATTTTTTAATTTTCAATCTTCAACTTTAAGTCTATTAAAAGTGATTTTATTTTGATTTCTTTAAATTTATTCAATCTTTATGATTTAGACCACAAGTTATAAGTTTTTTTTTCATTTTTTTCTAATTATTTTTCTATATTCAGTGGAATGAAAATTTAAAATCATATTTCTGTTTATGCTTATCTCCAAGTCACCCACTGATTTTCTGTTTCTGTCCCGCACAATCACTTTTTTCACTAACCAATCATGACAAAACGTTTTGCTTTCCCTCTCCCCCGACGCGTATATGTGAAGCTAAAATCCAAAAACAGGCACATTGCAGCACACGATGACACGGTGTTTCAGTTTCATTGCAGCACAAAACTCATGCTACCGGTGTTCCTTTAAACGAGCAGGCCTCAAATCATCCACAACCGACCTCGGCGACGGCACGATCATGCACTGTTGGATCCCGAAGAAACACAACCCATCAAAACCTACTTTACTATTAATCCACGGTTTCGGTGCCAACGCAATGTGGCAATTCAACGGTGTAATCCCCCATTTCACCCCCAAATTCAACGTTTATGTGCCGGACCTCCTATTCTTCGGAGAATCCTACACAACACGAGCAGAGAGGTCCGAGTCGTTCCAAGCGCAATGCGTCATGAGCCTGATGGAAGCCCAGAACGTAACCAGGATGGATGTGTTCGGGCTGAGCTACGGCGGGTTCGTGGCGTACAGTATGGCGGCACAGTTCAGAGAGCGGGTGGGGCGCGTGGGTCTAGGATGTGCCGGGGTTTGTTTGGAAGAGAAGGACGCGGAGAGCATGGAGGTGCTGAAGGTAACGACGGTGGAGGAGGTTGTTAGTGTTTTGCTGCCGCAAACACCAGAGAAAGCTAGGGAGCTGGTGAGGTGGTCCTTTTATAAACGACCGCCTAGTATGCCGTCTTGGTTTCTCTGGGACTTCATTGAGGTTAGTTAATTTGTGTTCCATGACTTCAAATTTTCTTCATCAATATTGCCTAGTTTTCTTCAAAAAGGATTAAAGAGAATACAGCACCTGATTGTAATTTATTCTCTAAATTGCTGCTGATAAGCTTAAATAGGAATATTATATATGTACATGTATGATACTGTGTTTAAAAACGTTATCGGATTTTTTTATTTGAAATTATTATTTTTAATATTTTTAGATTATTTTGACTTGAAGATACAGAAATAATTTTTAAAAAATAAAAAAATATATTATTTTAATATATTTCTAAACAAAAATTATTTTTAAAAAACTATCGCACAATGTTCTATATTCTAAAACAAATAAAATAGCAGAAATAAATACAGGAGCATAAGCACCAGTTGTTTGTGGATGTGTAATGTTTTCTTATGAACATGTGATTAGTTTCATTTCATGCTGTTTTTTTCTATGAAAAAAATTGAAAAGAAGAATAATAGATGATTTTTTTTTTGGAAATATATTAAGATTATATATATTTTTAATTTATTTTTTATATCAGTATATTAAAATAGTAATTCAAACTTTAATTATTATATCCAATGAATCCCTATCAATCTTGGAAAAACAACAGAAAAGCCAAAAACATGAACAATTCCATCGGTCACATTCATTGAATAAATGCTCGCTTACGGATTTTATGTTTGGTACACGTTGCATTGTATTTTTTAAAATTATATATATTTTTGTTTTTTTTAATTTATATTTGATATTAGGATATTAAAATAATCTATGTATATAAAATAATTTTTATTTTAAATACTTTTAAAATACAAAAACAAATAAAATCCCGATAAACCAGCTTGAAAGGTTGGTGAATGAGGGAAGCACATTGCAAGCACGACTAATTAAATAAAATTAATCCCAGAAGATGGATCAAGTCTACACTCATTTCGTAAGAAATTTGAAACTAACAAAGGAGAGAAAAATTATTTCAGCTTAAATAGAAGAATATATATATATATATATATATATATATTAACCAAATTAATTCATATAACATAAAAAACATGAAAAACTGAAAAATAATATAATTCTTAACTACCATTGTCACATTACACTTGATCTATTTTATACATCTTGGTCAAACATAAAATAAAAAATTCTTTTAATATTCAAGATAATATTATTAAAAAAGCAAAAGTTGTAAAGCCCGAGTAATATTATAAATCAATTGACGATTAAGGTTGAACAAATTAATCCTAGTTAATTTATTTATATTTTTAAAATTGAATTACATTTTAACAGTAGAATTAATTGAATAATTATATTAACTTTGTGATGATTTTCTTATAAAAAAACCCTGGTCCATACTTAAGGACCGAACTGGCCGAATCAGGTTTTGTAATTATACAAGGAAGAGAATTTTACTTGCTGACGCGTTGCTACTGTATTTTTTAAAATTATTTTGCTTTTTTAATAAATAAAAAAATAATATTTTAATATATTTTAAAATAATGTTTTTAGTAAAAAATAATTATTTTCAAACTTCTAAACAACCGGTATAAAAATAAAAAATAGCTCTACAAGATTAAAATAAAATAAAATTAATCTACATGACAACAAATCAGAGACAAATACCTCTGAAATAACTTAGAATAGCATCCACTTAAAATATATTTATTCCCCCATCCCCAGAGAAGACACTGCCAAACAGATCCTTACCATCAAACATCTCTTTCACTCACATTTTTTCATATATTTCCATCAGAATGACAAACCCGTCTAATTCTTTCACCATCTCTTTTTTTCCACCAAGCCGATCACAAAATATTTCTGAAACCTAAAACCGCACAAGAATCCCTTATCCCTCGCTAATCCCCTGAAGAAACGTGCCCCGATGGCAAAGTGCTTTAGTTTTACTGCAACACAAGACTCATGCTACCGTTACTCCTTCACTCGAGCAGGCCTAAAATCATCCACAACCGACCTCGGCGACGGCACGATCATGCACTGTTGGATCCCGAAGAAACACAACCCATCAAAACGTACTTTGCTATTAATCCACGGTTTCGGTGCCAACGCAATGTGGCAGTTCAACGGTATAATCCCCCAGTTCATGCCCAAATTCAATGTTTATGTGCCGGACCTCCTATTCTTCGGAGAATCCTACACATCACGAGCAGAGAGGTCCGAGTCGTTCCAGGCGCAATGCGTCATGAGCCTGATGGAAGCCCAGAACGTAACCAAGATGGATGTGTTCGGGCTGAGCTATGGCGGGTTCGTGGCGTATAGTATGGCGGCACAGTTTAGAGAGCGCGTGGGGCGCGTGGTTCTAGGATGTGCCGGGGTTTGTTTCGAAGAGAAGGATATAGATGAAGGAGGAGTGTTTAAGGTGGTCACAAGTATTGAGGAAGCTGCTGAGGTTTTGATTCCTCAAACACCTGAAAAAGTTAGAAAAGTTGGTGAAGTTGTCTTTTCATAAACCACCACCTAGTATGCCCTCTTGTTTTCTTCAAGATTTCATCGAGGTTAGTTTCAAACTTCCACGCTTCAAATTTGCTTCCTTCTCGACAAGATATTATCCGCCCCCCCCTTTATATTATTTCCCCGAAATTTCTTGTGTTTTACAACCTGTTTTTTCGAGTTAAGTTTGCATTTCTGTCTAAAAAAAAAACACCTGAATCTGGTTCGTTGAAAATGCTCACAATTGGTGACCAAAAGGCACTTTTGTTTAGTCAAGGAACTGCCTTTCCTTTTTCAGGGAATGCACTTTAGGTGTCCCCATTGTTTATATGTGCCATCACCGTTGTTTGCGTGGATATTCTACCTCTATTAGCATTAGATAAGTGAATCTAGTTTTCCTTAAAGTTTGGATAGATGATGTCTCTTACTGTAAAACTAAGGAAAAAGAAGAAAAAAAGTTTGCATTTTCTTTAATATGAGATGAGCTAAAATGTGCACTTACTTAGTCTGAATTTTCGACTTTTAGATTGAACCAACGGCCAAAAATAGGATAACCACACTATCTAAGAGCACAAGCATGCTCCAGACGAGCCCTTTCAATGGCTGCATAATGTCAGAGCTTTAATAGCAATGAAGTTATGATGATTTTATTATAATCTTAAATGTTGCTTTGAACACGCATGTAACATGTTTGGGACTATGTAGATTCATGTGCGTAAGAATATTGACTGTGTTTTCAGATTAAAAACAAATGTGTATTAAGTTTGGAAAGGGAAATAGTTGTATTTAATTCTTTAGAATTTTAGAAAAAAATTGTTATATTGATTGGAGTTGAATGTGTGACTTAATCGCTAACTACCTCATTAATTCAGTAAGCTTTGATGCGTACACATTTTAGCCTACTGACCTATCATTTTGTGCGTGGGCACGATTTTATTGGAAAACAGAGTTTTTAATGACCGTGGCAGTGATTCTTTCCTATCCTTATCTGTGGGGGCACAATTTCATTGCGCTGGACAGAGTAGCTATCAATGCAGCTTAAGTCTGCATCTATTTTTAATGCGGGTAAGAAAAAATGGGGCCCTGAATGACCCGGCAGAAGATTATTTGATTGCTGTGAACTTAGATAACAAGAGCTTGCATAATAGGAAAAATAGTCGGGCAAAAGAGTGTATTCGTAAATCTGCAAAACGAGCCGTATTTATTTTATTTTTTTTAAAAAGAACTTCTGACATGCCTATTTGTATATCCCACTCATATTTTAAAGTTAGTTCATGATCAACTCTTAATGCAAGATCAATCAGTCACGTTCCAGTTCTATAAAACTAATTGTCCATTTATAAAGCTGAAACAACAACAGGAAGTGCTTGAACAAGGAGACAGATGTTATGTCATTTTCGGACAAGAAGCACAGTTATTGTACTAAGAGTGATTTTGAGATGATAATAGCATCATAAACAGCTGATTAGGAAATCTGCCAGGCTGCTTATTATATAGAATCGTGATACCCAAAGAAGGCAAAGCTACGGAGGTGATCGTCTTGAAGAGTAGTGCTAAGACATTCCTGCTAGAGAATTTCAAGTTAATTGGAAAGAATAATGAGGGCTTTGAAACTCCATGCTACTTGGCCTGAAGATTGAGAAGTTAATATGAATTGCATATGTTTTAGCATATTTCACATTAATGTAGTTAGTCTTTTCTAGAGGTTGCTACATTTTGTTTTTCGATTTTTCACTTGGCCTCGACATTCTCAACTTCGGCATCATGTCTAAGGTCTTCAAAGAGGCCCTTGATGTGTGTTGACAGGAGTCCATTGACAGAGTGCATGTGACTCATAAAACATTTCATTGTTGCATAAAGTGGAATTCTGTCATATCTAGTGCTATTTCATTTTCATCTTCTTCTTTTTTCCCCTCAAATTTGCACACTATTCGTTTATGTTCCATGTAAGTTGCTCTGAAGTAGAATGAGTCATGTTTGGAAGTCTTATCGTCATTTTCGTTTTGTGAACAGGTAATGTGTACTGAATTCCGTCAAGAGAAGGAAGAATTAATCCAGACATTACACAAAAATAGAAAGATGTCTGATCTTCCTAAGATAACTCAGGTGCTGTAATATTAACACCACTTTCAATTCCAATACATATACGCGTGCATATTTTCTGGCTCAAATTTAGCTGCTGTCGATCTTCTTGAGCACCTTCTAAAAGTAGTATTTTTCCTCTATGCAGCCTACACTGATAATCTGGGGAGAACATGACCAGGTTTTCCCCCTGGAATTGGCACACAGATTAAAAAGGTAATTAATTCTCGAGTACTGGTTCAGCTCAGTGTACTTTTCGAGCTTTCACATCTATCTAATAGGAAAGAACATAAAAGCATCCAATTTTGAACAATCGTGGAACCTTCTCTACCTACTCCCCGTCCTGCTATGCTTATCTTTTCAGCAATCAACTGGGACTTTTGTGGTTAGTAACTGTGTTAGTTGATGCAAGAATAAGTTAATGGTTTTTCTTCATTAACCTGTGCAGGCATATCGGTGATAATGCAGAATTAGTGGTAATAAAGAATGTCGGCCATGCACTCAATGTAGAGAAGCCTAAGGAGCTGTACAAGCACTTGAAGTCTTTCTTCATTGACAATCATCCTTCATCAAAGCAAGCAAGCCACGGTAACGGTCCCTAAGGCAGATTGAAATACCTAACCTAGAATGATGAGATAACTCAGGAGTTTCTGGTTTATCTATTTAGACTGCAACTTGCCTGCGCTGAAGACAATTCGAAGCTTATAAATGTACTCATTTAACTATCAAGAGAGGAGAAAGTAGATCAAATCAAAGATATTTGAGCTATGACCCCCTTACCTCTGAGGAAACTGGTTAGGTTACACTTACAATCTCCTATTTCGGAAAATTTTCACTGCAAAAACTGGAGAAATTTTTCTGTGATTGTTGCTTTCCTTTTTTGCATATCCGCTCCATATCCATTAACCATTTGCACTTCAGCAGATTATAGACTCATGAAAATGATAAAAGATAAAGATCAAAACTTAACAACTAAGGCTGATGACATTTCAAATCTTGAAATTAAGAAGAAACACAAGGATTAAAGAAAGAAAGAAAGAAATCAAGACTTACAGGAGGGTATTTATATATAAAATGAAATTATTTTTTTTTGTCATTGCAAGAGATAAGAGTTACGGCTTATGAAGAAAAAAAATATTATTTTTTTGCTTTAATTTTTTTTCTATATTTTCAGACCGTTTTTACGTACTAATACTAAATATAATTTTTTAATATATTTTAAAATAAATATTACTGTAAAAACACAATAATTACTACACTAACATGTAAACCTCGTGGACCTTCGCATAGATATGCGTAGAAGTTCAAAAAAGCATGCGAGTGGAAAACACCGCAACACTCCTCCCACACAAAAGGCCTCCTCTCGGCCACCATAGTTTGTCTTTATAAATGTAAAAACAAGGAGGGCAAAATGCTTAACACCACCACTAAGTTAATGTCATCTCATTCAAAAAATCTAGTAGGTTTTCAATCATCTCAGTGACAAGAATTTGAGATTAATTTTTTTTTTTATATATAATTTCAAGTTTGAACATGTAGTTATTAATATGATAGCAATTAAAGATTTATATGGTTATTAACTTTAAAACCTATAAAATCAATCGAGATATCTGCAAAATACCCAAAGTTAATAAAAAAAAAGAATTTTGTCTCATTTATTCCGACATGGTACTTAAATCTTTCTCTAAACCAATGTGTTATTTTTCAAAGAATTCTATATATAAATAGGGATCTCTTCAATTAATTCATTAGAAAATCCAAAAACCAAGAGACATTAGTGTTTATCCTGCAACAAATACTACAAAGTACAAACATCTCTATAATTTAGACGCTCATCCCCGCTCTATGCGATCAAAGACAGAGAATCAGAGACATGGTAATCCTTAAACCCGCCCACCAACTCTTTAGACGCCATTTTCCCTCTCCTTTTCAAATTTCTTACCATTCATCTTCTAACTACCTTAACTGTCACATAGACTCATTTCTCTCCAACCAGACCCAAACTCTCCGATCTCTACACCAATCCCATGCTCTCATAATCACTACTGGCAATGCAAACAATGTTTTCATATCATCAAAACTTATCTCTCTCTATTCATCTCTCAGAAAACCCCATTCTTCCACCAATGTTTTTTACTCAACAAATCAAAAGGACACCTTTCTTTGGAATTCAATCATCAAATCTCACTTTTCCAATGGGAATTACTTCAAAGCTTTTGACTTTTACATCCAAATGCGGTATGATACTACCCCACCAAACCACTTTACAATTCCCATGATTGTAGCCACTTGTGCTGAGCTTTTGTGGCTTGAAAAGGGGAAATACATTCATGGGCTGGTCTCAAAATCTGGCCTTTTTGCGGAAAATTCTGCGGTTGGGTCATCTTTTGTTTACATGTATGCGAAATGTGGGGCTATGGAAGATGCATCTCTTATGTTTGATGAAATTGTTGTTAGAGATGTGGTGTCTTGGACTGCACTTGTAATTGGGTATGTGCATAATGATGACAGCGAGAAGAGTTTGGAGTGTCTTTGTGAGATGCATAGGATTGGCGGGGATGGTGAGAAGGTTAATCCTAGGACACTAGAAGGGGCGTTTCAAGCTTGTGGGAATTTGGGTGCTTTGATTGCAGGAAGGTGTCTGCATGGTTTAATCGTGAAAACTGGACTTGGGTGTTCTCAAGTTGTTCAATCTTCTCTTTTGTCAATGTATTCCAAGTGTGGGAATGTTGAAGAGGCTCGTAATTCTTTCTGTCAAGTTGTAGATAAAGATGTTTTCGCATGGACATCAGTAATGGGTGTTTGTGCAAGATTTGGGTTTATGAATGAGTGCTTAAACCAGTTTTGGGATATGCAGGTTGATGATGTGTATCCGGATGGGATTGTTGTAAGTTGCATCCTTTTGGGTTTTGGTAATTCCATGATGGTGAGAGAGGGAAAAGCCTTTCATGGTCTTATTGTAAGGAGAAACTATGTTTTGGACGATACGGTTAACAATGCTTTGTTATCCATGTATTGCAAGTTTGGAACTCCAAGCCCCGCAGGGAAGCTTTTTGATGGTGTACATGAATGGAGTAAAGAGTCCTGGAACACTATGGTTTTTGGATATTGTAAGATGGGAATAGAAGGGAAGTGTTTAGAGTTATTTAGGGAGATGAGAGATCTAGGCATTGAAGCTGATTCAAACAGCTTGGTCTCTGTAATTTCTTCGTGCTCTCAATTGGGACTGATTAATCTATGCCGATCAGTTCATTGTTACATAATTAAGAATTCAGTGGATGAAGATGTCTCAATCGCCAATTCACTTATAGACATGTACGGAAAAGGTGGTAATCTGTCCATTGCATGGAAAATGTTCTGTAGGACGCAGAGAGATGTTGTCACTTGGAACACCTTGATCTCATCATATATTCACAGTGGGCACTATGCAGAGGCTATCACATTATTCGATGAAATGATTTCAGAAAAATTAAACCCTAATTCAGCAACATTGGTTATAGTTCTTTCAGCTTGCTGTCATCTCCCATCCTTAGAGAAAGGAAAAATGGTTCATCAATATATTAAGGAAGGAGGATTTGAGCTCAATGTTTCTCTTGGTACTGCATTGGTTGATATGTATGCAAAATGTGGTCAGCTTGAACAATCAAGAGAATTGTTCAACTCAATGAAGGAGAAAGATGTCATTTCTTGGAATGTAATGATCTCAGGTTATGGACTGCATGGAGATGCAAAATCTGCAATGGAGGTTTTCCAACAAATGGAGCTATCAAATGTTAAACCGAATGCAATTACCTTTCTATCACTTCTCTCAGCTTGCACTCATGCAGGGTATGTTGATGAAGGGAAGCAACTGTTCGGTAGAATGCAATATTATTCTATAAAACCCAATCTAAAGCATTTTGCTTGTATGGCAGATCTTCTTGGAAGATCAGGTAATCTACAAGAAGCTGAAGAACTGGTTCAGTCAATGCCAATTTGTCCTGACGGAGGTGTTTGGGGAACTTTATTAAGTGCTTGTAAAATTCATAATGAAATTGAGATAGGAATACGGGTGGCAAAATGTGCTATTGAATCTGACCCAGAAAATGATGGGTACTATATAATGCTTTCCAACATGTATGGCTCTATGGGAAGGTGGGATGAAGCTGAAAGAACAAGGGAACTGATGAAGAAAAGGGGAGTGGCGAAGAGAGCTGGTTGGAGTGCACTGTAGCTTAGAGGGAATGTCATATTTTTATTGTTGGGATATCTCCATTGAACCTTAAACTCATTTAAGTATACGGAGAGTCTTACAGGCTACCTTAAATGTGGCATTTTCTGACCTGAAAAGAGCTCTGTATTCAGCTTGTTAGGGCCAAGAATTGATGGTCATAACTAGAATCGCAAGAACGCATCTTGCAGGTAATCTTGTTCATCACAGTGGGTTGCAGCCTTTTATCATGTCCCATGGTGTTTGGGTGCTGTCAATACAGAGTACTTAAGCAAACTCATCATCATAAGAACTTATTGAACACTATTGGGGCAATATATGTCAGTTTGACTAGTTCAAACACTGCCTGAGGCTTCTGAAAAACAAAACTGGGGTTTGCAATAAGTGACAATAAGAATCTATTTGAAGCTTCAAGGAGCCAGTTTGATAATGTTGAAACGTACAGACTCTATCAACATTCAGAAATCCATGGATTTTAAATCCTAGAGGTTTATGTGAGGAGGTTTTGTCAGATTGCTTTGGAATAGGTGCCATCTCTTACGTTCTAGTCCTGGAGTATGTGCTGCTTTCTTCTGGAAGATGCTGTAACTGACAGGTTTTTTAACTAATCTTGCAGCTCTATGCCTTAATTCTTGTTTATCCACGTGCAGATTTTACGCTTGATATGATTTTCAATTTGTAATTGATATTGCAGTGGTACTTGAAGGAGAGCGATGGTGACAGTAAGCATGGTATTGTGGAGGGAAGGCATCTTGTGCTAGCCTGGGAGTGTTACCATTCATCATGTTCATTTGCCATCTGGATTTACTGTTGTGTAATAAATAACGCAAGCTTTTATTTAGCCATGATATAATTTGATGGTCAAATTTGTAAGAATACATCACGTTCTTGTGCATTTGCTCTGTTGGTTTCTCCAAGTCAAGACCTTTGTAGCAAGGAGACAATGACAATCATACTTAATGAGTGATTATTTCTTTGGAAATTCCTGACATATCTCCTGAAGATCGTGTGAAAGATGACAAACTTGACTTCAACCAATCCATCACCCTTTCCCGTACCTCAACTTCCATCCTTCCAATCCAACACTACTTTCTGTAAATCTTCAACGGGAGTTGGCCTTTTTTCGTCTCTTTACTCACTCTTCACATGTTGATATCAACTGTTGCTACTGTTTTTTTTCCCTTCAGTTCAGTCAGGTGACACCTCCGAGTCATCTTCTGACCCCCTTTCATTAGACCAATTCCTGACCTAGCAGGGAGCTTAATTATCTGGTGATAGGTAGTGACTGCTGTTTTTAAGACGTTAAGAGTTTGTCTTTTGAGGATAACATTATATACCACACGTTTATAAGAGACATGGAGAGATGATAAAAGACTTATGATCTGCACAATATATTTTGAATTTGAATCAGGACACCTTTTCTAAGAGTCTGAGACGAGACATTTGGTCTTATATAAACCATTATATATATATTAATGCAAGAATTGCATTTGTATATGAAATTTGAGTCATATTTTTATGATCATCCCCGGGTCAACAATGAAGCTTAAGATAAAGGGCTAAATCTAAGCTTACAAGTTTGGTCTTAGGTTTTAATATTTTTATCATTTTTTTATAGAATTTTCTTCATGTATTGTGTTTCGTGTCAAGTATATTGTAGCTCTCCTTTTGTCTCTCCAAATCTCAATACCAAGAACCTTCTTAGTTTTTTCAAGGTTTTTGATTTAAACTCATTTCTCAATTGAGCTTTTAGTTTATCAATATCTATCTAACTCTTAAATGCAATCAATATATCATCATTCAATAGTCATCTTCCTCTTAAATGCAATCACTATATCATCATTCAATACTCATCTTCCTCTTAAATGCAATCACTATATCATCCATACATAAGAGTAAATATATGAAAAAAATAAATAAAAATAAAAATAAAAATAAAATAAAATTGCAAGTGGGGTCTTTGCCTAGCGGTTGAAGGGACTTGTTTTCTTCCTCTGCACCAGGGTTCAAGTCCCACCATGCACGCCTGTCACCCTCGCGGTGCCTTACATGCTCATTGGGTTTGCAGGATGTTCAGTGAGTCCGAGGATTAGTTGTGGTGCGCGTAAGTATGCCCGGACACCCCGGTTATCAAAATATATATATATATATATATATATATATATATATATATATATATATATATATATATATATATATGAAAAAAAATCATTAAGGAACTTGAAAAAACATATGTAATGTTCAAACTAACTCACATTTATCCATGTTATGCCATGAGCTTGTCAAATCATTTGTACCACTAACACATATTGTTTCAACCCATATAATAACTTTTTCACTTTATAATCTCAATTTCTCTTTCCTAGTGACTTTGAAACATATGTTTATGGCATAAAAAATTCTTTTTTTAGATTATCATGTAATTAAGTGCATTTACATCAAGTTAGGTTACCTCAAGATTAAATTGTGCAACCAAGGCTAGCATAATATATATTGATGAATGTTTAACAACCGAGGAGAATACAATTTTATGGGTAATAGACTTTTCCCCCAAGCATGATTGAACTTCGTTTTTGGAGGGGGTGTTAGCCTTGGATTTTCGGACAAATTGATCCTGACTCGACGAGCCCCATTTAAATGAGTATTAGCCTTAGATTTCTAACCTTGTTCATATACAAGCCCTTTTTAGTTGGTATTAGACTTTAATCTTATGGGTAATAGACTTTTCCCCCAAGCATGATTGAACTTGATTTTTGGAGGGGGTCTTAGCATTGGATTTTCGGACAAATTGATCCTGACTCGACGAGCCCCATTTAATTGAGTATTAGCCTTATATTTCAAACCTTGTTCATATCCAAGCCCTTTTTAGTTGGTATTAGACTTTTCCTCCAAGCATGATTGAACTTGGTTTTTGGAGGGGGTGTTAACCTTGGATTTTCGGACATATTGATCATGACTCGACTAGCCCCATTTAAATGAGTATTAGCCTTATATGTCTAACCTTGTTCATATCCAAGCCCTTTTTAGTTGGTATTAGACTTCAATTTATGGGTATTAGACTTTTCCCCCAAGCATGATTGAACTTGGTTTTTGGAGGGGGTGTTAGACTTGGATTTTCGGACAAATTGATCCTGACTCGACGAGCCCCATTTGAATGAGTATTAGCCTTATATTTCAAACCTTGTTCATATCCAAGTCCTTTTTAGTTGGTATTAGAATTCAATTTTATGGGTAATAGACTTTTCCACCAAGCATGATTGAACTTGGTTTTTGGAGGGGGTGTTAACCTTGGATTTTCGGACAAATTGATCTTGACTCAACGAGCCCCATTTAATTGAGTATTAGCCTTAGATTTCTAACCTTTTTCATATCCAAGACCATTTTAGTTGGTATTAGACTTCAATTTTATGGGTAATATACTTTTCCCCCAAGCATGATTGAACTTGGTTTTCGGAGGGGGTGTTAACCTTGGATTTTCAGACAAATTGATCCTTACTCGACGAGCCCAATTTGAATGAGTATTAGCCTTAGATTTCAAACCTTGTTCATATCCAATCCCTTTTTATTTTGTATTACACTTCAATTTTATGGGTAATAGACTTTTTCCCCAAGCATGATTGAACTTGGTTTTTGGAGGGGGTGTTAGCCTTGAATTTTCGGACAATTTGTTCCTGACTCGACTAGCCCCATTTAAATGAGTATTAGCCTTAGATTTCTAACCTTTTTCATATCCAAGACCATTTTAGTTGGTATTAGACTTAAATTTTATCGGTAATATACTTTTCCCTAAGCATGATTGAACTTGGTTTTCGGAGGGGGTGTTAACCTTGGATTTTCGGACAAATTGATCCTCACTCGACGAGCCCCATTTAAATGAGTATTATACTTAGATTTCTAACCTTGTTCATATACAAGCCCTTTTTAGTTGGTATTAGACTTTAATTTTATGGATAATAGACTTTTCCCCCAAGCATGATTGAACTTGGTTTTTGGAGGGGGCTTAGCCTTGGATTTTCGGACAAATTGATCCTGACTCGACGAGCTCTATTTAAATGAGTATTAGCCTTATATTTCAAACCTTATTCATATCCAAGCCCTTTTTAGTTGGTATTAGACTTTTCCTCTAAGCATGATTGAACTTGGTTTTTGGAGGGGGTGTTAACCTTGGATTTTCGGACATATTGATCATGACGCGACTAGCCCCATTTAAATGAGTATTAGCCTTATATGTCTAACCTTGTTCTTATCCAAGCCCTTTTTAGTTGGTATTAGACTTCAATTTATGGGTATTAGACTTTTCCCCCAAGCATGATTGAACTTGGTTTTTGGAGGGGGTGTTAGACTTGGATTTTTGGACAAATTGATCCTGACTCGACGAGCCCCATTTGAATGAGTATTAGCCTTATATTTCAAACCTTGTTCATATCCAAGTCCTTTTTAGTTGGTATTAGAATTCAATTTTATGGGTAATAGACTTTTCCACCAAGCATGATTGAACTTTGTTTTTGGAGGGGGTGTTAACCTTGGATTTTCGGACAAATTGATCTTGACTCAACGAGCCCCATTTAATTGAGTATTAGCGTTATATTTTTAATCTTATTCATATACAAGACCTTTTTAGTTGGTATTAGACTTCAATTTTATGAGTAATAGACTTTTCCCCCAAGCATGATTGAACTTGGTTTTAGGAGGGGGTGCTAGCCTTGGATTGTTGGACAAATTGATCTTGACTCGACGAGCCCCATTTAAATGAGTATTAGCCTTATATTTTTAACCTTGTTCATATCCTAGCCGTTTTTAGTTGGTATTAGGCTTCAAATTTATGGGTAATAGACTTTTCCCCCAAACATGATTGAACTTGGTTTTTGGAGGGGGTGTTAGCCTTGGATTTTTGGACAAATTGATCCTGACTCGACGAGCCCCATTTGAATGAGAACTAGCCTTCGATTTCAAACCTTGTTCATATCCAAGCCCTTTTTAGTTATTATTAGACATCAATTTTATGGGTAATAGACTTTTCCCCAAAGCATGATTGAAGTTTGTTTTTGGAGGGGATGTTAGCTTTGGATTTTCGGACAAATTGATCCTCACTCGACGAGCCCATTTAAATGAGTATTAGCCTTAGATTTCAAACCTTGTTCATATCCAAACCCTTTTTAGTTGGTATTAGACTTGAATTTTATGGGTAATAGATTTTCCCCCAAAGCATGATTGAACTTGGTTTTCGGAGGGGGTGTTAACCTTGGATTTTCGGACAAATTGATCCTTACTCGACGAGCCCGATTTGAATGAGTATTAGACTTAGATTTCAAACCTTGTTCATATCCAAGCCCTTTTAGTTGGTATTCGACTTCAAATTTATGGGTAAAAGACTTTTCCCCCAAACATAATTGAACTTGGTTTTTGGAGGGGGTGTTAGCCTTGGATTTTTGGACAAATTGATCCTGACTCGACGAGCCCCATTTGAATGAGTATTAGCCTTCGATTTCAAACCTAGTTCATATCCAAGCCCTTTTTAGTTGTTATTAGACATCAATTTTATGGGTAATAGACTTTTCCCCAAAGCATGATTGAAGTTGGTTTTTGGAGGGGATGTTAGCCTTGGATTTTCGGACAAATTGATCTTGACTCGACTAGCCCCATTTAAATGAGTATTAGCGTTAGATTTTAAACCTTGTTCATATCCAAGCCCTTTTAGTTGGTATTCGACTTCAAATTTATGGGTAAAAGACTTTTCCCCCAAACATAATTGAACTTGGTTTTTGGAGGGGGTGTTAGCCTTGGATTTTTGGACAAATTGATCCTGACTCGACGAGCCCCATTTGAATGAGTATTAGCCTTCGATTTCAAACCTAGTTCATATCCAAGCCCTTTTTAGTTGTTATTAGACATCAATTTTATGGGTAATAGACTTTTCCCCAAAGCATGATTGAACTTGGTTTTTGGAGGGGGTGTTAGCCTTGGATTTTCGGACAAATTGTTCTTGACTCGACTAGCCCCATTTAAATGAGTATTAGCCTTAGATTTCAAACCTTTTTCTTATCCAAGCTCTTTTTAGTTGGTATTAGACTTCAATTTTATGGGTAATAGACTTTTTTCCCCAAGCATGATTGAACTTGGTTTTTGGTTAGCCTTGGATTTTCGGACAATTTGTTCCTGACTCGATTAGCCCCATTTAAATAAGTATTAGCCTTAGATTTCTAACCTTGTTCATATCCAAGACCATTTTAGTTGGTATTAGACTTCAATTTTATGGGTAATATACTTTTCCCCCAAGCATGATTGAACTTGGTTTTCGGAGGGGGTGTTAACCTTGGGTTTTTAGACAAATTGATCATTACTCGACGAGCCCAATTTGAATGAGTATTAGCCTTAGATTTCAAACCTTGTTCATATCCAATCCCTTTTTATTTTGTATTACACTTCAATTTTATGGGTAATAGACTTATTCCCCAAGCATGATTGAACTTGGTTTTTGGAGGGGGTGTTAGCCTTGGATTTTCAGAAAATTAGTTCCTGACTTGACTAGCCCCATTTAAATGAGTATTAGCCTTAGATTTCTAACCTTCTTCATATCCAAGACCATTTTAGTTGGTACTAGACTTCAATTTTTTGGGTAATATACTTTTCCCCCAAACATGATTGAACTTGGTTTTCGGAGGGGGTGTTAACCTTGGATTTTCGGACAAATTGATCCTCACTCGACGAGCCCCATTTAAATGAGTATTATCCTTAGATTTCTAACCTTGTTCATATACAATCCCTTTTTAGTTGGTATTAGACTTTAATTTTATGGATAATAGACTTTTTCCCCACGCATGATTGAACTTTATTTTTGGAGGGGGTCTTAGCTTTGGATTTTCAGAAAAATTGATCCTGACTCGACGAGCTCTATTTAATTGAGTATTAGCCTTATATTTCAAAACTTATTCATATCCAAGCCCTTTTTAGTTGGTATTAGACTTTTCCTCCAAGCATGATTGAACTTGGTTTTTGGAGGGGGTGTTAACCTTGGATTTTCTGACATATTGATCATGACGCGACTAGCCCCATTAAAACGAGTATTAGCCTTATATGTCTAACCTTGTTCATATCCAAGCCCTTTTTAGTTGGTATTAGACTTCAATTTTATGGGTAATATACTTTCCCCAAACATGATTGAACTTGGTTTTCGGAGGGGGTGTTAACCTTGGATTTTCAGACAAATTGATCCTCACTCGACGAGCCCCATTTAAATGAGTATTATCCTTAGATTTCTAACCTTGTTCATATCCAAGCCCTTTTTAGTTGGTATTAGACTTCAATTTATGGGTATTAGACTTTTCCCCCAAGCATGATTGAACTTGGTTTTTGAAGGGGGTGTTAGACTTGGATTTTCGGACAAATTGATCCTGACTCGACGAGCCCCATTTGAATGAGTATTAGCCTTATATTTCAAACCTTGTTTGAATTGAGTATTAGTCCTTTTTATTTGGTATTAGAATTCAAATCTATGGGTAATAGACTTTTCCCCCAAGCATGATTAAACTTGGTTTTTGGAGGGGGTGTTAACCTTGGATTTTCGGACAAATTGATCCTGACTCAACGAGCCCCATTTAATTGAGTATTACCCTTATATTTTTAATCTTATTCATATACAAAACCTTTTTAGTTGGTATTAGACTTCAATTTTATGGGTAAGCATGATTGAACTTGGTTTTTGGAGGGGGTGTTAGCTTTGGATTTTCGGACAAATTGATCCTCACTCGACGAGCCCATTTCAATGAGTATTAGCCTTAGATTTCTAACCTTGTTCATATCCAAGACCATTTTAGTTGGTATTTGACTTCAATTTTATGGGTAATATACTTTTCCCCCAAGCATGATTGAACTTGGTTTTCGGAGGGGGTGTTAACCTTGGATTTTCAGACAAATTGATCCTTACCCGACGAGCCCAATTTGAATGAGTATTAGCCTTAGATTTGAAAACTTGTTCATATCCATTCCGTTTTTATTTTGTATTACAGTTCAATTTTAAGGGTAATAGACTTTTTCCCCAAGCATGATTGAACTTGGTTTTTGGAGGGGGTGTTAGCCTTGGATTTTCGGACAATTTGTTCCTGACTCGACTAGCCCCATTTCAATGAGTATTATCCTTAGATTTCAAAACTTGTTCATATCCAAGCCCTTTTTAGTTGGTATTAGAATTCAAATTTATGGGTAATAGACTTTCCCCCCAAACATAATTGAACTTGGTTTTCGGAGGGGGTGTTGGCCTTGGATTTTCGGACAAATTGATCCTGACTCGACGAGCCCCATTTAAATGAGTATTAGCCTTATATTTCTAACCTTGTTCATATCCAAGCCCTTTTATTTGGTATTAGACTTCAAATTTATGGGTAATAGACATTTCACCGAAACATGATTGAACTTGGTTTTTGGAGGGGGTGTTAGCCTTGGATTTTTGGACAAATTGATCCTCACTCGACGAGCGACATTTAAATAAGTTTTAGCCTTAGATTCCTACTCTTGTTCATATCCAAGCCCTTTTAGTTGGTATTAGACTTCAAATTTATGGGTAATAGACTTTTCCCCCAAACATGACTGAACTTGCTTTTTGGAGGGGGTGTTAGCCTTGGATTTTCGGACAAATTGATCCTGACTCGACGAGCCCCATTTAAATGAGTATTAACCTTATATTTCTAACCTTGTTCATATCCTAGCCGTTTTTAGTTGGTATTAGACTTCAAATTTATGGGTAATAAACTTTTCCCCCAAACATGATTGAACTTGGTTTTTGGACCCTTGGATTCTCAGACAAATTGATCCTGACTCGACGAGCCACATTTAAATGAGTATTAGCGTTAGATTCCTAACCTTGTTCATATCCTAGCCCTTTTAGGTGGTATTAGACTTCAAATTTATGGGAAATAGACTTTTCCCCCAAACATGATTGAACTTGGTTTTTGGAGGGGGTGTTAGCCTTGGATTTTTGGACAAATTGATCCTCACACGACAAGCCACATTTAAATGAGTATTAGCCTTAGATTCCTAACCTTGTTCATATCTAAGCCCTTTTAGTTGGTATTAGACTTCAAATTTATGGGTAATAGACTTTTCCCCCAAACATGATTGAACTTGGTTTTTGGAGGGGGTGTTAGCCTTGGATTTTTGGACAAATTGATCTTGACTCTACGAGCCCCATTTAAATGAGTATTAGCCTTATATTTTTAACCTTGTTCATATCCTAGCCGTTTTTAGTTGGTATTAGACTTCAAATTTATGAGTAATAGACCTTTCCCCCAAACATGATTGAACTTGCTTTTTGGAGGGGGTGTTAGCCTTGGATTTTCAGACAAATTGATCCTGACTCGACGAGCCACATTTAAATGAGTATTAGCCTTAGATTCCTAACCTTGTTCATATCCAAGCCCTTTTAGGTGGTATTAGACTTCAAATTTATGGGTAATAGACTTTTCCCCCAAACATGATTGAACTTGGTTTTTGGAGGGGGTGTTAGCCTTGGATTTTTGGACAAATTGATCCTCACTCGACAAGCCACATTTAAATGAGTATTAGCCTTAGATTCATAACCTTGTTCACATCCAAGCCCTTTTATTTGGTATTAGACTTCAAATTTATGGGTAATAGACTTTTCCCCCAAACATGATTGAACTTGGTTTTTGGAGGGGATGTTAGCCTTGGATTTTCGGACAAATTGATCCTGACTCGACGAGCCCCATTTAAATGAGTATTAGCTTTAGATTTCTAACCTTGTTCATATCCAAGAACCTTTTAGTTGGTATTAGACTTCAAAATTATGGGTAATAGACTTTTCCCCCAAACATGATTGAACTTGGTTTTTGGAGGGGGTGTTAGCCTTGGATTTTTGGACAAATTGATCCTGACTCGACGAGCCACATTTAAATGAGTATTAGCCTTAGATTCCTAACCTTGTTCATATCCAAGCCCTTTTAAGTGGTATTAGACTTCAAATTTGTGGGTAATAGACTTTTCCCCCAAACATGATTGAACTTGGTTTTTGGAGGGGGTGTTAGCCTTGGATTTTTGGACAAATTGATCCTGACTCGACGAGCCACATTTAAATGAGTATTAGCCTTAGATTCCTAACCTTGTTCATATCCAAGCCCTTTTAGGTGGTATTAGACTTCAAATTTATGGGTAATAGACCTTTCCCCCAAACATGATTGAACTTGCTTTTTGGAGGGGGTGTTAGCCTTGGATTTTCAGACAAATTGATCCTGACTCGACGAGCCACATTTAAATGAGTATTAGCCTTAGATTCCTAACCTTGTTCATATCCAAGCCCTTTTAGGTGGTATTAGACTTCAAATTTATGGGTAATAGACTTTTCCCCCAAACATGATTGAACTTGGTTTTTGGAGGGGGTGTTAGCCTTGGATTTTTGGACAAATTGATCCTCACTCGACGAGCCCCATTTAAATGAGTATTAGCCTTAGATTTCTATCCTTGTTCATATCCAAGCCCTTTGAGTTGGTATTAGACTTCAAATTTATTGGTAATAGACTTTTCCCCCAAACATGATTGAACTTGGTTTTTGGAGGGGGTGTTAGCCTTGGATTTTCGGACAAATTGATCCTGACTCGACGGGCCACATTTAAATGAGTATTAGCTTTAGATTTCTAACCTTGTTCATATCCAAGAACCTTTTAGGTGGTATTAGACTTCAAATTTATGGGTAATAGACTTTTCCCCCAAACATGATTGAACTTGCTTTTTGGAGGGGGTGTTAGCCTTGGATTTTTGGACAAATTGATCCTCACTCGACGAGCCACATTTAAATGAGTATTAGCCTTAGATTCCTAACCTAGTTCATATCCAAGCCCTTTTAGGTGGTATTAGACTTCAAATTTATAGGTAATAGACTTTTCCCCCAAACATGATTGAACTTGACTTTTGGAGGGTGTGTTAGCCTTGGATTTTCGGACAAATTGATCCTGACTCGACGAGCCACATTTAAATGAGTATTAGCCTTAGATTCCTAACCTTGTTCATATCCAAGCCCTTTTAGTTGGTATTAGACTTCAAATTTATTGGTAATAGACTTTTCCCCCAAACATGATTGAACTTGGTTTTTGGAGGGGGTGTTAGCCTTGGATTTTTGGACAAATTGATCCTGACTCGACGAGCCACATTTAAATGAGTATTAGCCTTAGATTCCTAACCTTGTTCATATCCAAGCCCTTTTTAGTTGGTATTAGACTTCAAATTTATTGGTAATAGACTTTTCCCCCAAACATGATTGAACTTGGTTTTTGAGAGGGGTGTTAGCCTTGGATTTTTGGACAAATTGATCCTGACTCGACGAGCCACATTTAAATGAGTATTAGCCTTAGATTCCTAACCTTGTTCATATCCAAGCCCTTTTAAGTGGTATTAGACTTCAAATTTATGGGTAATAGACTTTTCCCCCAAACATGATTGAACTTGGTTTTTGGAGGGGGTGTTAGCCTTGGATTTTTGGACAAATTGATCCTGACTCGACGAGCCACATTTAAATGAGTATTAGCCTTAGATTCCTAACCTTGTTCATATCCAAGCCCTTTTAGGTGGTATTAGACTTCAAATTTATGGGTAATAGACTTTTCCCCCAAACATGATTGAACTTGGTTTTTGGAGGGGTTGTTAGCCTTGGATTTTTGGACAAATTGATCCTCACTCGACGAGCCACATTTAAATGAGTATTAGCCTTAGATTCATAACCTTGTTCACATCCAAGCCCTTTTATTTGGTATTAGACTTCAAATTTATGGGTAATAGACTTTTCCCCCAAACATGATTGAACTTGGTTTTTGGAGGGGGTGTTAGCCTTGGATTTTCGGACAAATTGATCCTGACTCGACGAGCCACATTTAAATGAGTATTAGCCTTAGATTCCTAACCTTGTTCATATCCAAGCCCTTTTAGGTGGTATTAGACTTCAAATTTATGGGTAATAGACGTTTCCCCCAAACATGATTGAACTTGGTTTTTGGAGGGGGTGTTAGCCTTGGATTTTTGGACAAATTGATCCTCACTCGACGAGCCACATTTAAATGAGTATTAGCCTTAGATTCCTAACCTTGTTCATATCCAAGCCCTTTTAGTTGGTATTAGACTTCAAATTTATGGGTAATAGACTTTTTCCCCAAACATGATTGAACTTGGTTTTTGGAGGGGGTGTTAGCCTTGGATTTTTGGACAAATTGATCTTGACTCTACGAGCCCCATTTAAATGAGTATTAGCCTTATATTTTTAACCTTTTTCATATCCTAGCCGTTTTTAGTTGGTATTAGACTTCAAATTTATGGGTAATAGACCTTTCCCCCAAACATGATTGAACTTGCTTTTTGGAGGGGGTGTTAGCCTTGGATTTTCAGACAAATTGATCCTGACTCGACGAGCCACATTTAAATGAGTATTAGCTTTAGATTCCTAACCTTGTTCATATCCAAGCCGTTTTAGTTGGTATTAGACTTCAAATTTATGGGTAATAGACTTTTCCCCCAAACATGATTGAACTTGGATTTTGGAGGGGGTGATAACCTTGGATTTTCGGACAAATTGATCCTGACTCGACGAGCCACATTTAAATGAGTATTAGCCTTAGATTACTAACCTTGTTCATATCCATGCCCTTTGAGTTGGTATTAGACTTCAAATTTATTGGTAATAGACTTTTCCCCCAAACATGATTGAACTTGGTTATTGGAGGGGGTGTTAGCCTTTGATTTTTGGACAAATTGATCCTGACTCGACGAGCCACATTTAAATAAGTATTAGCCTTAGATTCCTAACCTTGTTCATATCCAAGCCCTTTTAGTTGGTATTAGACTTCAAATTTATGGGTAATAGACTTTTCCCTCAAACATGATTGAACTTGGTTTTTGGAGGGGGTGTTAGCCTTGGATTTTCGGACAAATTGATCCTGACTCAACGAGCCCCATTTAAATGAGTATTAGCCTTATATTTCTAACCTTGTTCATATCCTAGCCCTTTTTAGTTGGTATTAGACTTCAAATTTATGGGTAATAGACTTTTTCGCTAAACATGATTGAACTTGGTTTTTGGAGGGTGTGTTACCCTTGGATTTTCGGACAAATTGATCCTAACTCGACGAGCCCTATTTAAATGTGTATTAGCCTTAGATTTCTAACCTTGTTCATATCCAAGCCCTTTTAGTTGGTATTAGACTTCAAATTTATGGGTAATAGACTTTTCCCCCAAACATGATTGAACTTGGTTTTTGGAGGGGGTGTTAGCCTTGGATTTTCTGACATATTGATCATGACGCGACTAGCCCCATTTAAATGAGTATTAGCCTTATATGTCTAACCTTGTTCATATCCAAGCCCTTTTTAGTTAGTATTAGACTTCAATTTATGGGTATTAGACTTTTCCCCCAAGCATGATTGAACTTGGTTTTTGGAGGGGGTGTTAGACTTGGATTTTCGGACAAATTGATCCTGACTCGACGAGCCCCATTTGAATGAGTATTAGCCTTAGATTTCTAACCTTTTTCATATCCAAGACCATTTTAGTTGGTATTAGACTTAAATTTTATCGGTAATATACTTTTCTCCCAAGCATGATTGAACTTGGTTTTCGGAGGGGGTGTTAACCTTAGATTTTCGGACAAATTGATCCTCACTCGACGAGCCCCATTTAAATGAGTATTATACTTAGATTTCTAACCTTGTTCATATACAAGCCCTTTTTAGTTGGTATTAGACTTCAATTTTATGGGTAATAGACTTTTCCCCCAAGCATGATTGAAGTTGGTTTTTGGAGGGGGTGTTAGCCTTGGATTTTTGGACAAATTGATCGTGACTCGACGAGCTCCATTTAAATGAGTATTAGCCTTAGATTTCTAACCTTGTTCTTATGCAAGCCCTTTTTAGTTGGTATTAGAATTCAATTTATGGGTAATAGACTTTTCCCCTAAGCATGATTGAACTTGGTTTTTGGAGGGGGTGTTAGCATTGGATTTTTGGACAAATTGATCTTGACTCGACGAGCCCCATTTGAATGAGTATTAGTCTTAGATTTCAAACCTTGTTCATATCCAATCCCTTTTTAGTTGGTATTAGACTTCAATTTTATGGGTAATAGACTTTTCCCCCAAGCATGATTGAAGTTGGTTTTTGGAGGGGGTGTTAGCCTTGGATTTTCGGACAAATTGATCCTGACTCGACGAGCCCCATTTAAATGAGTATTAGCCTTAGATTTCTAACCTTGTTCATATCCAATCCCTTTTTAGTTGGTATTAGACTTCAATTTTATGGGTAATAGACTTTTCCTCCAAGCATGATTGAAGTTGGTTTTTGGAGGGGGTGTTATCCTTGGATTTTCGGACAAATTGATCCTGACTCGACGAGCCCCATTTAAATGAGTATTAGCCTTAGATTTCAAACCTTGTTCATATCCAATCCCTTTTTAGTTGGTATTAGAATTCAATTTTATGGGTAATAGACTTTTCCCCCAAGCATGATTGAACCTGGTTTTTGGAGGGGGTGTTAGCTTTGGATTTGCTATAACTTATCATATCTTTTTTAGAATAACCTCTTACTACTAATCTTATCTTGAATTGAATGTTATCTTTTTTTGGACTATCTTTTTTCTTAGCATAAACTTATTTGCAACCCATTTGCTTTCTTTCTATTTAGAAGTTTGATTCTTGTTGAGAGCTTTCAGCTCTTTATCAATTAGCTCTTTTTATTTTTTATACTTTAACTACTTTATAGGTACAAGGTATTTCATTATCAATCACCGAAAGTTTATAGGCCACCATATTACAATATCAAACAAATTTCTTGATAACTTTTTTTAATTTGCTTGTTGTAATGAATTCTTGTTCTTGTGTGATTGCTAGAGTTATAACATCACCTTTATATAAACTTTCATTTGAGTCTCAAACCTCATATGTTGTGCATCACTTTGCTGTTCTTTTTTCTCCTATGATTTCTCTTGTTCCAACATGTCATCCTCGTAAAAATATGACATCTTTAATCATCATTATTTTTCTATGATGACATGGTAGTATGACCCATCATAATGACATGATAATGGTTAATCACTTGTGTAATATGATAATGTCGTGTTGCATTCAATTTGATTTTTTTGGACAAACTTTAACCAACATGTATATCTTTGTTTTAGCTTTGATTTGAACATTATTTTCATCGTTGTGCTCGTCCTTGGCCTTCTCCTCAAAGTGATATTTCAGAAATATAATTTGGACAACTTTCAGTTTTTATGCAAAAATCAAACACCTATAATTTTTCTATAATTATTAAATAGGAAAAACATCATAATTTATAAAGTTGTACGAGGACAAACTTTATACCCATACTCTCTTATTAAGATATAAGCTAAAACAGCTCGGCCTCGGCACTGTGGACTGGACTTCTGTCGTCCGTGTGTCGCGCGAGTTCGTCCACCCGTTTTTTTTTTAACAGGTCTTCTTTATGTATTTTTTTATGCTGAACTTGACAAATAAAGAGCTTTGGCTGAGCGGTTGGCCACGCGCTGCCAACACCGGCACGCGCGAGTTCGAACCGCTCCGACACCAATCTAATTTCGTTGTTTTTTTTCACAGGTATTCTTTATGTATTTTTTATGCTGAACTTGACAAATAAAGAGCTGTGGCCGAGCGGTTGGCCGCGCGCTGCCAACACCGCCGTGCGCGAGTTCGAACTGCTCGGACACCAATCTGATTTCGTTGTTTTGTTTTGTTTTTTTTTTAAGAACTGTTTTTTTTTTAAAAAAAAAGGTTTTTTTTTTAATAACTGATTGTTGTTTTTTCTTTTTACAAATCTGATTTGTTTTTTTTGTAAGAATTGTTTTTTTTTGTAAGAATTGTTTTTTTTTTGTTAAAAACAAATGATTTTTATTTTATAATGGTTTTTTTTTTACAAATAACAATATTTTCTGTTTTTAATATCTATTTTTTTTTAAAAAAAAATAGGGGTTTTTTTGTTAAAAAAAAGGTTTTTTTTTTAATAACTGATTGTTGTTGTTTTTTTTTTTTTCAAATCTGATTTGTTTCTTTTTTTTTAAGAACTTCTTTTTTTTTAAAAAAAAAAAGGTTGTTTTTTTTGAAAAAAATGATTTTTTCTTACTAGCTGGTTGTTTTTTGTTTTTTACAAAAAACAAGAATTTGTTTTTTTTAATAACTGAGGTGTCCAGGGCAACTTACGTGCACCAAGACTAATCTCCGGATACACTTTTTTTTTGATTTTTTATTCCTATTTTGTTTTGTCACTTATATATTTTTTTCTTAACCGAGGTGTCCGGGTTAGCTTACGCGCACCACGACGATTATTATTATTTTCTAGAATACCAAAAGGAGATCGCAATTCCAAAAAGTGATGAATATATATATTTTAAGGTGTTGATATAAAATAAATAGCAAAATATATAATTAGTCTAACATATTTATCAGAGAAAAAATCATAAATAGTTATTATCATTATTTTAAATGCACTAATATGAAATAAATAGCAAAATCTATAATTAGTCTAACATATTTATAAAGAAAAAAAACTTACGAATAATTATTGTCATTATTTTCAATGTCTTATCTACAATAATTAGAAATTTCAACACCTAATAATATTTAAAAAAAAAATTAAAATGAATGAAAAAACAACAATAAATATTATTAGATTTTAAAAAATTATTTGACTTCAAAAAGAAATGAAAAAGACAAAAAAAAAATGATAAGCCCAACCATTACGAAACACCCAGCCGCCAACGAATGCCCAATTGACTACAAAAAATAAAGTTATTCATTATACACCTAAAATGAAACGGTTTTTTGAACAGTAAAACACTGTTCACATAGACTCATCTGCACTATTCACCTGCCCATTTGACCTGGTGCTTCACGGGTGTATGTCCTCCTCCTTCTTTTTTCAGGTTTGGAACAGTGTATTAACAAAATTAGCCCCCGAAAAAGACAAAAAACGTCGTCGGTTTCAGGGGCTCCGAGGTAATTGGCCATTCCGGTCCGGTTCGGCCGGGCGGTTTTTTTTTTTAATATTTCTTCAAACAGTGCAGTCACCGTTTTAGCCCTCGAAAACGACAAAATAACGCACAGAATGGGAGGGGTGAAACGGTAATCAGCCAATTTTTTATTATTTTTCGCCCCAAGTTACTGTTGGTGCGTCCCGTCACGCGCCATCCATTTCCGCGCGCGCCCGTGTTTCGGGCGGCGTGTGCTCCGTCATACGGCGTCCAAAAATGATCAACCGGCGTCTAGAATGATGTTTCGCCATGCTCTCTTCCACATGGGGCGGCGCGTGTATACATGTTGTGCCCAGGTACGTGTCAATGGACGTTTGAATTCCCCCCCCCCCTCATTTCTCTCTCCTCCTACACAAGCTGACATCAGCGAGGCAGTGTTTTTGGCAAAGTTTATTTCAGTCCCTGAACGCCCGAATTTGTTGTTCTGGCCCTTATTGCAATTATATTAGTTTTGATTTGTTTCAATTGCGTCCTTAAATTCAAAATCAGTATAATATATAGTTTCAGTTTGGTCCTCCTACTTTTAATTTCCGGATTGGTTGTAAATAGCTCAATAAATTTGGTACACAAGTTTCAATTTTTTCAGTTTTATCCTTTGATTTAAATTGATAATAAATGTGGTTTCCATTTCAGCCCTTGGACTTTTAATTTTTCAATTTAATCACTTTATATTTGATTTTCATTTCAACCCTTATACTTTTATTTTTTTTATATTTCAAGAATAACCCCTACTTTTGTCCATGTATATATAAGTGTACTTAACACAATAATAATAATAATAATAATAATAATAATAATAATAACAACAACAACAACAACAACAATAATTTAATTATTTTTGTTGCTTATTCATTTGTTAATTTGTTTTTCTCCAGATAATTTAATAATTTTAATTGTTTTGATAGTTATAGCAAAGATAATTTTAAATTTTATTTTATTTTTTTGTTTTATCTTTTTTTAAAGTTTCTGGAATATTTTTAGTCTTTCATTAATTATATGTTCTAATATTTATTGAATATTATCGCCTAGAAATAAATATAGGGAGAAGAAAACATGACCTAGGATTTTTTCAATAAAAAAAATTAATATCAATATTCTTAAATACATTCAATATAATGATATAATTAATAAATCGGATAACAAAAAAAAATTGTCTTCGAATTTTAATTTTGTCTTCTTTTCTTAAAATTTATTTCTTAAAAAAAATCACAATATTTTGGTTTTTAATATTTCATATCTTAAAAAAATATATTTCTAAAAATATATTACAATATTTTTATTTACAATGTGTCACATTTAATATTACTGGGGAGAAAAAACAACTCATAAAGAAAAAAAACAATTATATGTTCTAATATTTATTGAATATTATCGCCTGAGAATATATAGAGAGAGAACAAAATAGCCTAAGATTATCCTTTAAATTAAATATATTATTGAAATTATGTCAAATTAATTATATATTTGTATATTTATGTCAAATTAAAATATGTAAAACTAATTATATGTTTGAATATTTATTGAATATTATCGCCTAAAAATATATTGAGAGAGAAGAAAAATGACCTAAGATTTTTTGAAGGATAGAAATTTATATCATGTTTTCTTAAATATATTTAATATAATAATATGATTAATAAATCTTATATAAAAAAAATATTGGCTTCAAAATTTAATTTTGTACTCTTTTATTTAAGTTTATTTCTTCACAAGAATTTCCAATGTTTACATTTTTAATATTTTAGATCTAATATTATTGGAAAAACACAAACATCTAAAAAAAATTTGACAAATTTACCTGCATTATCTACAAGTCAAATTAAAAAATATACAAGTTACTTCCCGTTTCCATTAGACTGTTCTTTTTAGACGGCAAATAAATAATTATAGGACACAAAAAATTAAGTTTATGTTTTAAAAACAAATTACAATATTTTTATTTCTAATATTTCTGATATTTATTGAATATTATTGCCTAAAAATATATTGAGAGAGAGGAAAAATGACTTTGGATTTTTTGAAGGACAAAAATTCATATCAGTATTCTTAAATATAATTATACTAACTAAATATTAAAATAATAAAATACAATACATATAAAAGCAATCAATTTTCTACATAGATAAAAAAAACTCGTCGCATCGCGCGGGTATACCTCTTGTAATTTCCTAAAACTAGTCCCGTAACCAAGACATATTGAAAACTAATATAATTTTTTTAATCTTTAACTATATAATAAACTGTTTTTTTTATTTAAAAAATCTCTCATATTTTAATCACAACTAATTCAATCTTAAATCTCTTAAAATAATATTATAAATTGACCTACATGTTTTTCTATATTTTTTCATGATTGTTAATGTAAGAGAATAAAAAAAAAGTTGTTTTAAAACTGTTATGTATTTATTTTATATTTATGTTTTTGTTAACTAAATGTAGTTTTATTTTCATTTATTAATTTCTTGTGCTGTGAAATATAAACCTAACATAATTATTGATTAGGTATTCTTATACCAAAGATTAAATTGATTCTAACTTAAATCTTAGTTAAACCATGGAAAAATTAAGATTTGAGTTATAATTAATTTAAAAGAAAATGTTTCCCGACATACAACAATTTCGCAAGTGCAAACTCCACAAGGTTTGGCTTTAAAAAAAAGAGAGTAAAATCTCCATTTATTATTTATTTTATAACAGGAAGAGTACAAAGTAGCACGTGACCGAAGGAACTTGGGTTTTAGACAGCATCAAAGAAAAGGAATCTAAGACATCAGATGAAACGAATAATATTGAACGGCAGAGAAGTAGGGTGCAGATAGGCAAATGGTGAGGCAAAATCACCTAACAATAAGCAGATTTAAATCAGATGTTCCTTTTCTCCAATTAGACGCCTCTAGCCTCATCCTCCTCTCACTTGCTTCCTTCTACTCCTGCTTTGCCTGCCTGCTTGCCACCACCACCACCACCACCCACCTTTCTCCCTCCCTCTGTATGTGCGTGAGGGAGAAGCAGGCAAGCCACTGAGACTTTAAAAGAAGAAAAGGAATACACAGAGTAGGTTCCTTTTATATAGGCTGCTTTGCTTTCTCTCTGACTGCCCTACTTTTGTAGGACTTCTTATATATAGCCAGAAAGATACGTTTTTTTTTATTATTATTATTGTTAATGGTTATGTTTTATCATTTAGGTGATGCTGTTATTGGATATAGGGTCATTTTTTTGTTATTGGGTCACTGGAAACTCTGTTATTTACATGAATACCAAATTGCAAATTGCTTCTATTTTGGTCTCCTAATTTGAGGTGTTTTTACTGTTGTTGCTGTTGGGATTGGAACCCTAGCTGTATATGTAATTTTGTGTTGTGTGGTTGGCATTTTGAATGCTTTTACCGGATTTGAAAGCTAAAAGTTCCATTCTTGGCTATAAGAAACACAGAGAAGCTTTTCTAAAATGTTGCCAAACACAAAAGGAGTTACTTTTAAGAATTGAGCCCCGTAACAGATGTGTTAAGAAAAAAAAATTTAAAATTTTCTTTTGCTAATTGGCTGTTGTCTTGTTGTCTTGCATTGCTTACCTGTATGGGGTTTTTTGATAGAAGTGGTAATTATTAAAGTCTTAGCAGGAGTGTCGACCTCAAGGCATGTGAAACCCTTCCCGTTGTTGAGTGAAACTTCTGGTGGTTTTCTAGTATGTCTTAGTGGTTTTGATTCAGATTTTTTGTTCAAACATTTTTCATTAGGTTTCCTGCAAGTTTATATGCTGATTTAATAGAAACATATGACTTGGGATTGGTTTCACTGCTAGCAATGGGTTTCTGTTTATGTTTTTGTTCCTATTGAATCTGCACATGGCATCTCTTGCCTTATATATACCAGTTGGTTATTTTTTTTCAGGAAAATATGAGCAAAGCCTGTTCATTTGTTCAATTCACTCTGGATTTTATTATATATGGTAAACTAAACCTCAAAACTTTGTACTTTTTTCAGCTTGAAGAAGGGCATCAGGCTTAAATAGCTGACACGGTCTTCTCTATTGCTGAAATCTATTTAGATGGCAATTATGCCTTGTGGAAGTACTTCGATAGCTCAATGGGGTATTCGCCCTCAGTTTATGATAAGATCCTATATGCCAAACAGGACAATGAAAGGTCGATGTGGGTGAGCATATCTATTTAATCTCTCTCTCTCTCTGACACACATACACCAAAAAAATAATCACATACACTAGATTATACATATATATCTGCCAGTCCCTTTGGGCCACCACAACTTGTTCCTCACTGCTTGGAACTAGCCATGCCAGCTCATTCTTACTCTTGGATCAGCAAGAGCCTACTTTGTTTTACAGAGACACATGCAGATAACTAAAAGTAATAGCATTAAATTTGCCAGTGATGAAGCCATAATAGTAGGCACTGTAGCAGGTCCTTGATTGCAGAAAGAAAATTCTATTGACATGCTCTGTAGTGAGATTTTTACCATTTTGGACTGACAAAGATCATGACCTCTTCTTCACTTGAGGGCACTCGAGGGTCCTGATAATCTAAGATCATGAATGGTTCTTCAAGTCCATAAGTCTTCCACAAATGCAAACAGAATTCATATCCAAATAAAGTGATTTTTTTAGAATGCTGCTTTGAAAATGACCGTGTAGACAATTCTAGTATTTACCATGATGAAAAGAAGGTTAGGGCATGAAGGTCCTTTTACAAGTCAAGGAGGAAACATGATGATGAAGAACGGGTCCCCACACGTGGTTTTGTTTGTCCCTCTTCTGAAGCTGGAATCAAATGAATATCTTTCTTCTGTTTACTTATGAGATCAACCCTGATGTGTCTTTGCTAAATGGACAATTGGACACGCTTTAGTGCTCCTTGAGGGCCCTGGAGGTTAACAATTCTTTTATCTAAAGATGAAATTTGATGTGTTTTTTGCTTGGTATGGATCCAAGCTTTAGATGCCTTTCCACCTGTAGTCAGCCATATAGCTGAAAGCTGTGTTAAGTTATTATCCTTGAACAGTTCCTTTCAAAATTAGCTATATGATGGTTGAAGTTTCAATTATTTTTTTGGCATTAGCATTATATAACAACGACTTATAATTATTGGTATCATAATTCTTGTGTCATGTGTTGCCATGTGATTTATTGGCATCTTTTAGCATGACATTTTCATCTGATCATGTGCTATAAAGAGTTATCATAATTTTTTGTATAGATAGATGTATAATTGACTGTATTTAAAACCATTGTGCAGTATTAACACCAAGATGAGCTACTTGGCGGCACCAAGCTCAAGCTTATTCTCACGGGAATCCTTCCCCGTGTTACCTTGTACAGGAACTTCTCAAACTTCAAATCAGTGCAGGGGAGAACGGTTTGTAGTGAGAGCGGATAGTGTGAGTCTAAACTATAGTTTTATTTTTTTCTCAATGATGACACTGGTGGCAGTATTGACTCTTTTTTGGCTTATTTGGCTCTTAAATTTTTGCTTTAATTTTCTCATTTGCAGGATTACTATTCTGTTCTTGGAGTGTCAAAAAATGCAACTAAACCTGAAATTAAAAGTGGTATGTACATCGTACACCTATTATCCTTCGTTTATTGAAGCCTAATCTGATTTTAGCAATGACTTTTTTGTGTAGGAGGCCTAATGGCACAGAAAAGTTTGCTATGGCGAGCAATTTGAATAATGTTTTGCTTGCCTCATCTTCAGAACTTTATTAATATTGCCTCTGCCATTCTACTTATCTCATTTTATGTTCTTGAGCAATATGCGTGAATGGCTGTACCACATCCTAATTATCATGCCCGTTGATGTCCAATAGAGGATAAAACTCTTTCTGTCTATGTGCCAATTGATAGAATTACAATCCTGTGATTAATGTTGGTATGGTATTTCTCAAGTATACACATGTTAATCTGATATGACAATCTACGACTGAGGATACAGTAGCCCAGTAAATTTTGTAGAATTTCATGAAATATTGACTTTTTTGGATTACATAATGTACATTGAAAAGTACCAATCTTATTACAGCTGCTAGCTTCTTCATGAAGCCATTTGTTACTGAAGGAAGTATTTGTGCATTTCAATGAAAGTTGTTAAAAGAGAGCATTAGGTACTCTTTACATAAAATTCATGTCTGACATCCAATATATAGAACAGTAGAGAAGCAGGCTTGCTGTTGCCGCTTCAAATTTTCAAGTGGAGGGATAATGCTAGTGTTAGATTCTGATTATACGGATCTTTTAGGTGGATGAAAGAATCTTGGGTCTTCAAATTGGTGTAAAAAATCCAGCTCTTGTGGCTGTTTCATCATTACAAATCGAGAGCCTGGGTTCATGAAGTTTTGAACCATGGCTGGACCTAGAGGAATTTGGGGTTCCTCCAATAGGGGCTATTTGGTGGTTTAACTTTTTAGAAAGTAATGTATTGGGAGGTTGTGATTAGGCAAGAAACACTGCACCATGCACTGAGCTTGTCATCTGTGCAAGTTGACCATTGATAATTTGTCTAAATAACAGCAGCGATAATTGGGACAAGTACTTGAGATCAGTAGCCAGGCTTTTAGAAGGGATTTTGGCTTTTCATGGCTAATGTGTATTTAGGTTTAAAGCATGCCTCATATGATGGTAAATAATTGTTTCTATGTCCTGCCAGCCAATTGCAGGGTGGCAAGAATTATTAATTTTTTTTTAATGAAATTGGCTGGAAATAGTTGAGATAAACCAAAGTCTAAGTTCTATGACAAGCAATCACAAATAAGGTCCTGGTGGTGTCATCCTTATATAGCGCATGCATCAGTACTCAAATCTATGTCCTAAAAAATTGAACTGCCTGAGTACTCTCATCTCTGGAATTGATACTTTAATCTGAGCAATGATAAAAAGAAAGCTCAGCATTAACTAGAAAAGATTATGCCACAAACACCCAGTTTCAAATTTATGTTACTAGGATCCAATCATACACTTATTTGTTCTTCAAGTCTGATGTTTCAGCTTTCCTTCTTGTTTAGATTCATTTTGGTGCTTTTTGGAGAGTTTTGGCTACAAGTGCAATGATTTGATAACATTAATTACCTGCCTGTGCACTGGAGGAACAAAAACTGCTCTTTCAACCTTATGTGTTTCATTTCCTTTCTCAAAGCCTTCATGCGGAGAACCATTAATGCGTGTTCCTGTCCATGTTTCCTATGAAATAAGTTTCCTTTTTTTTTTGTGCTCACTAATTTTTTTGAGTGGTTGATTTATTGGTATATTAATAGGGGTTGGTATGTTATAATGTTTTTCTGTCAGGATTAGTGGAAGCTATTTCCATCATGCATAACCGAATATGTTGAAACTTAGACTTTGGTTTATCTTGAAAAAAGTCTTGATCTGGATGAAGTAATGAAATCAAACACTGTAATGGACTGATTTTTTTATCTATAGAATACAAAAAATTAAAAATAAAGAGATCTTGTTGAGGAGGACTATCTACTTATGGAATTTTTGCAAAGGTTGGGTTTATCTATGAAGGTCATTTGTTTTGATAGGGCAATTCTAGGTGATTTGAGTTATTTAAAGAATGAACTTGTATACCTGCCACAGATCAAATTTATTCAGTTTATTAATATTTACATAGCCACCTTTCTTCTTTTATAAAATAAGCTCTGATATGTTTTTATTCCTAATGCTTTTCAGCTTATCGGAAGCTTGCTAGGAGTTTCCATCCAGATGTGAACAAGTAAGTTGCTTTTTTATTTATGACTTTGATTTATGGGAACTGTGTGCCATGTGTTCTGCTTGTTAAGTTTTGGACTAGATCTAGGTGGTTTTCTTTTCCTACTTTTAGAGACTGCCCCATATGTTTGTAATTTTTATGGTAATGTATGGTGATATGGGCAAGCCTTCTGTGAAGGCATGGACAGACTTCTTGGAATGTGTGAATTAACATGTGCTTTATTGTTAGATCATGCATGCTACATGGTTAGGAGAAGCACTTTGTATTTGACTAATCAAGGCTGTAAGGATCTCCTATTATTGAAATTGGTTATTTAAATGATGATGGAATTTGGAATCTAATTGTTAATGGATGGAACACAGCACTATTCTGCCTATTCTTTGATAACAACATTGATCGTTGATGGTGAAGATCCTCTATTTAGAATTTATAGAATGTTGAGAGTTTGAAGTTAACATCATATTTATAGAATGTTAAGATCCTCTATTCTAGTAATTAATTATATTAAGTTTAATCTTAACGTGATCAAATTTAATCTCCAGACCTGTTTGATAATTTTGAATTTCTGTGCTGTAGAAAACCTGATGCAGAGCAGAAGTTTAAGGAAATTAGCAATGCGTATGAGGTAAAAGTGCAGTTTTGTTGTCTCTGATCTGAGTTGTGGTGTTTTTGTATTCCATGGTCTTAATTTTGTCTTGCAGGTATTATCAGATGATGAAAAACGATCTTTATATGACAAGTATGGAGAGGCTGGACTTAAAGGTGCTGGCATGGACATGGGAGTAAGTTACTAATGAGAATTATGAAAAAGTTGCTTTTTAAAGGACTTAAAGGTATTATACCTTCCATATTTTTGCCTCACCCACTATTTTCTCATAACAGGACTTCAGCAATCCTTTTGATTTGTTTGAGTCACTA
Source organism: Salix udensis (assembly GCA_029204005.1). Classification (NCBI taxonomy): domain Eukaryota; kingdom Viridiplantae; phylum Streptophyta; class Magnoliopsida; order Malpighiales; family Salicaceae; genus Salix; species Salix udensis. The sequence goes on from CM055023.1 coordinate 13,067,818, forward strand.
TTTGAGGGCATGGGAGGCATGGGTGGCATGGGAGGCCGAGCTTCCCGAAATAGAGCAGTTGATGGCCAGGATGAATATTACAATATTGTCTTAAATTTTAAGGAAGCAGTTTTTGGGGTTGAAAAAGAAATTGAGATAACCCGACTAGAGAGCTGTGGGACTTGTGATGGTTCAGGTGCCAAACCTGGCACAAAACCATCTAAATGTAGTACATGTGGTGGACAAGGCCAAGTTGTTTCATCAGCAAGGACTCCTTTAGGTGTTTTTCAGCAGGTTATGACCTGCTCTTCATGTGGCGGGACTGGGGAAACATTTAGCCCATGCAACACGTGTTCTGGGGATGGACGGGTAAGGCGGACAAAGCGTATCAGTTTGAAAGTTCCAGCTGGTGTGGACGCTGGAAGCCGTTTGAGGGTCCGATCCGAAGGTAATGCTGGAAGGAGAGGTGGATCACCTGGTGACCTCTTTGTCATTATTGAAGTCATGTCAGACCCTGTGCTGAAACGCGATGACACCAACATCTTATACACGTGCAAGGTATCGTACATAGATGCAATTTTGGGTACAACGATTAAGGTTCCAACAGTGGATGGCATGGTTGATTTGAAGATCCCAGCTGGAACTCAGCCAAGTACAACTCTTGTAATGGCCAAGAAAGGAGTCCCTGTGCTAAGCAAAAGAAACATGAGGGGTGATCAGTTGGTCCGGGTACAAGTTGAAATTCCAAAAAGATTGAGCAGTGAAGAAAAGAAGCTTATTGAGGAGCTTGCAGACCTAAGCAAGGGCAAAACAGCAACCAGTAGAAGATAGTTGGCTAGACACTGTTCTGCTCACAACATGTTTCCTTTTTGTTGGTGCAAAATTTTGATAACAATGTTAGATGTTCAAGGGTTGAGCAGTTCTCCTTCAGTTGAACTGTGAAAGGAGTAAACAGGTGTTTGCATTGGTAGGTAAAGTCATTGTGATAATTTTGTCCCATAGAAATTATAGCCTCAAAAGAAAGAGCAGACAAAATAGGAGATGAAACTTGTAGACTTCCTGTTCTATTTTGTTTCATCGTAATGTCATTTGTTGCTGAACAGGTAGTTCAATTGCTTATTAATTATTCTTTGGGATAATAACTAAAACATGCCACAACCTTCCCTTTTGTTTTTGTATTTTGAGTTATGATGTTTGAAGTGAACAACCTTGTGATAAACTTTTAAACAAGAAAATAGTTCTTTCTTTTTTTCTTCCATTAGTTTTGTTCCAGAAACTCGTCTCTTGCATTTGATAGATGGCATATGGTCAATGCACACTGTCTGTTCCATCCCCTTATGCCTTGGTTTTCTTGCATGAAATGAAGGCATGAAAGCTTATCCCAAATTCTTGGCAAGTTATATTTGTTTTCATAACCTCCAGGCAAATAAGAGTTGCATCGACCTCGCTTATGGTAGGACTTGAACCTAAACACTGAGTTGAGTAGGTGCTCGTGTTGCTGCATCCACCATGCTTGTGGTCTGGTAGGACTTGAACTCAGACACCGAGTTAGGAGACCGAAAATCTTCTTCTTTCTTGTGAGATGAAATTGTATCGCTATGCGGCAAGTTCACAGGCTCTAAAATGATGTCAACACAAAAAGTTCCATAACTATGCATATGGTTGTTGAACCATTTCATGAGCTTAATTTGCCACTGATGGACTCTTATTTACTATTAATAGAAGAAAAAAAGATTTGGGGTGAGAGAGGCTCGAACTCTCGACCTCAGGATAACTCAGAAGCTATGAGACCTACGCGCTAGCCAACTGCGCCACCACCCCTGTTAGATTCTGATTTCCTATTCATGTAATGAATACTATTTCATTTAAACTACAAAAGTTGAAAACGAAGATCCATGAACTCATGTCAAAAGCTCAGGTTCAATTTTCGGGGAAGTTTTTCTAAGAAATGTACAGAGTCATTTATGTGTGTTTCTGGCAATCCTCCCATGGATTTCTAAATCATGATTGCTATAAAAAAACAAATAAACTATAGATCGATAGGAAAATGTTGATTTGAAAAATCTCTCATGGATCTCTAAATCATAAAGAATTTGCACAAGAAATAGTTATATGATATCTGTTCTATATGGGAATTAATAGAGGATTATTGTCATTAATAAACCTAGCATAAACAAAAATCAGCAGGAGATTGTAGTGGTTTTGGTTAGAATAGTCAATCATATCTGCCTCCTGTATTTATCATTCTTTTGGCAGGAAGCAGTTTTATTATTGTATTATTTTTTGGAAAAACAAAAACAAATTATGCACTATTGTTTAAGAATAACTTTTTGAAGTTCTTTAATCTCCCTAACAACATCACATTGACCAGAAAACCAATTATTTCTGACATATTTAGTGACTATTTAGGAGTCTAGCTGTTTGAAAATATTTTTTTATTAAAAAATGTATCAAAATAATATTTATTTAAAAAAATATATATTTTTTACATTAGTACATGAAAATAATTTAAAAACACCAAAAAAAATTAAAATTCTGTGAACAAAAGGGATATCAATGCGGGAAAATTGAGGCTGAGTATCGCATTAGTCCTGACAGTCCCAAGCAGTCTTCAATACAAATGAAATGGAAAAATAAAATATATGGTGAAGCATATAAGAAGAAAGATGACAGAAACAGACAGAAAAATATCACACCTTACAATACCATTTATTCTCTTACAGGGTTCTACACACAGAAAAGAGCCTCCTTGATGAATTTTTCGAAGTTATTGTAAGATGATCCTCCAACATTGGTTGCTGCTTCTGCTATATTTTTCCACTCCAAAGCCTTTTGCCTCATTTGCTTCCCACTGTCCCCTTCTATCATTTCCCTAACAAGACTTTCAATTTCATTTCTCTTAACATCATGATTGACTTCCACTCCAACCCCCCATTTGGTGCATGCATACCGGCAATTCGGTTGTTGATCAGCAAAAAATGGCCAGCAGATTACTGGAACGCCACAGGATATAGTTTCCATCATAGAATTCCACCCACAATGTGTTAGGAAAACCCCAACTGATGGATGGGCAAGAACTTGATCTTGTGGACACCAACTTGTTAACAATCCTCTGCCATCAATTTGCTCAAGAAACTCTTCCGGCAAGATTGCAGAATCACCCATCACTACATCAGGCCTAATTATCCATAAAAACGGCTGTTTGCTATTTGCCAGGCCCCAGGCAAATTCTCTCAAGTGTGTGTCAGTCATTACAGTCACACTTCCATAATTAATGTACACCACAGAATTAAGTCCTCTTTTATCAAGCCAATCAAGACAGTTTGAGTCTTCTTTCCATAAGCTTGAACCAAGTGACTTGGATTCACTTTCAGCTGGGATATGGTTTACAAGCAAGGGAAGAGGACCTATTGTATAGATGTTAGGGAACTTGGTAGCAATTATAGACTCTAACACCTCATTTTCGAATTCGTTGAACGTGTTGAAGATAATTGTAGAAGACTTCAAGCAGTTCTCTGCTTCAGATCCCATAAAATCAAACATTAGTTCATCATTTGTGGTTCTGATAAAGGTTGGCATGTCTTTTAATCGGGTGTTACTCAAGCCAGGGATCCAATCAATAGGTGTGTCACCATCTCGAAGAAGATTTTCTTCTGAAACAGCGGAAATAAAATTTTATGCCATTGCTAAACATTCTCTCAAACAATAGAGAAATATCCAGGAGAGCGTGCTGCATGTCCTCTTGGATAATACAAAACATATAGACGAAGAAAAGCCAGGAAGTACATACCTTTGAATGGAATGAAGCCTCTTCTGGTGAGCTCACTGAAATGCAAATATCCCATGAAGCTACAGGCTGAGGCTGTCCAAAACTGAACCTGAGGAATGTTAAACTCTTCCGCAGCTTTTGATGCCAAAGCTCATGACCCCATCTGAAATTATGCAAGTAACAGGAGGCACTTCAGATGAAGAATTCAACTTTGTAAGTAGCTCTTTAAATGGGGCCAAACAGTTTTTCCTTGTTGAATCACACAAGGATGGAACATCCTGTGTTGCATCAAAATCAGATGGTGGCAAAGGCAAACCATCTGGTATGGTCTCAAACCGGAAATCAGGCAGGCCTTCAACAGAGCCTGGTCCTCTGGACCGGATTAATCGCCTATGGTTGAACTCGGTGTTAACGAAGGTTATGTGAAAGCCTCTTGAGTGCAAAAGCTTGGCTAGATGCATCAGAGGGGTAACATGGCCCTGTGATGGATAGGGAACACATACTGCATGTGGTTTTCTGGCTCCAGTTGAACTCATATTTTCTCCGAGGCACTGAAAAGTCTGAAATGAAATGCTTTCCTAGTTTTCTTGGCCTGAAAACAAAAGAGTTGTACTAGTCCACAAGCATCTTTTTTATGGTGAAATTATTACACTGTCCCCTGTATTTTCTTCTTGATGAATCACAAAGTAATTGGCTTACGGCAAGGAATTCCGATTAGATGGGATGATAACATCACTTTTTCTTGTCACGAGCTACTAATAGGGACTTTTTGGAGTGGGAAAGCTGGACCTTTTCCGAATATTATATTTATTTTCTTAAGAAATGGTGCATAGACATCACTTGAGGATTAATAATGTCATATCCAATGATGCAATAACGTAGAATATCAATCGTTCAATGAGTTCCTAGTAGTCGGTGCGGTGGAATTGATTCCTATCTTCTTGTATGTTTGTGTGAGGGTACTGGAGCTTTTTTTCTTAGCTAGCTGATAGCAATTGAAGCATGAACTGCCAAAAACGAGGACAATGATTCGATGAGCCGGATGCGTTAGAGCATCTTTTTAACATATAGTTGAATAATTATTATTATTATTACATAACAAACAAATAAGGATTTGTTGAGCATACGTTTTATTTTCTGGAGAAAGAACAAAAACCTAGGTCGATTTTTCGGTAGAGCCAACAGATGATTTCTGAAAACTAGAGGGTGTGTTTGCCCGGGTCGATGAAGCCTCAACTCTCTGCTAATGAGTTAGAGAATAATATAAATTAAAATTTAATATAATAAGTTCAAGTTTTTAAGTAAAAAAATTCATTTTCATGATATCGAGTTCAAATCTCACGATCCTTATTTTATTTGAAAAAAATCAAACACGGGATAGTATAAGCTTGTGTGTAAGTTTCAAGCCTAAAAAACTTTTACTTGAAAGGGTGTATGCTAAAGAATAATATAAATTATATCACGGAACCTCACCTAACAACTTAAGATTTTAGATAATATATTTTCTTTCCAAGAACCACAATACCCAATTGCAGGGACTCTTTTGAGTCTTTTGCCAAGTTCAACTGCTAAAAATTGAAAAACTTAAAGTATTTAGGTGGAAAATAGGATAATAGCTTTATGATAATAGCTTTATTTATTTAAAATTATGCAAATTTCATTAATTTATTGTTTTTAATTCAATTATATAAATTTTACGATAAGATTGTTTTTTAAAGTATTTTTTGGTAAAAAAATGCATCAAAATAATGTTTTTTTTTTATTTTTTTAAATTATTTTTGACATCGACACATAAAAATAATATAAAAACATCAAAAATATTTTATTTAAAATAAAATAAAAATTAAAAATATTTTTGAAACACAATATCAAACAACCCTTATACAAATCTAGTTGGTAATGTGTATATTCAAGCATACATATTGCATATGTTTAAATGTCTTATTTTCACTAAAATTACAGGCAAGACAATGTCTATTCTTTCTGACATTGCTTGGGGACTTCTGGATCATTCTCAATCACAACCGGGGTCATGCTTTTATATAGACACACACACAGCAACTATGTAAAATATGATTAAAAATAAAAGATAAATTGCCAGGTGTCTGCTATATATTCTATGTTATATTTTTAAAGTTTCTTGATTGTTAAGATTAATTATATTTTAAATACTAAATAAGAACTATTAACGTTAGTTAATATAACTCTAATAGAGAGAAAATTTAATAATTCATATGAAGTTTTAAAAGTAGCTTTAGAACCCTCTGACAACTCCATCCCTCAAAAGAGCCCTCCCTAAGATCATCTACTTTATTGCTTCTGCTAACTGCTGTCCTTTCTTTCTTTTTTGACTCCTCAAAAAAAGTTCATCCATCCACAATACACGAAACAGTGCTAAAACATTATAATATATCCCTTCTGTCCCTTGCCATTAATGTTTTGCAGATTAGATTGTAGTGTTTCCTTCAACTTAATCTGTGCTTTTTTTCTATGAATCATGGAGGCGGGAACTAGCTAGTAGCTAAAATCAACCCAGAAAAAAGAAAAGTAGCAGGCACTGTGCAGTGAGTAGCAAACAGTTTAGCGAGAAAATGCATAGTAAAAAAGAAAGAGAGAAAAGCTGCGGGCCAGTTCATTCCTCACTCGAAAGTGAGTCAGTCAAGTCAAAACAAGACCCTGTAACTCGTCCTCAAAATCCAACCTCTGAAAAGTTAAAACATCAATCGGTTGTTTGAGTTCGGACTTCGGACGGACCTCAATAACCGACATCGAAACTTGGTGAACAGAAGAAAACATGTGAAGCAAGTTTCAGGAAAATCAAACTTCATTAATCCAGACACAGGTTCTGTTACAATGTATGCATACTGTGTCGAGGTTTCAATGTAAGTGTATGACTAATTCTGGCACCTTCACATGCCTAAAGAATCTGAGGAACCTACTTTGAATCACAATTTCAAAGCAGATTAAGAAGAATAATTATGATGACCATGATCATCATTTTGATTCAACTCTTATTCATTACTGAGAATACATATTAAGTTAAGGGATTGTAGAAATGGTCAGCACAGCGACATTTCCAACCAAGTGGCCTATAATCTGGGTACCTATTACCTGCTGGATATGAGTCAAAGAGCTTGTCAATACTTCTAGTTTTAGCTGAACCCATTTGAAATGGCTCGTTTTGACTCGGTAGAGTAGGTACTTGAACTGCTATGCATGGGTGGCAACCATTGCATTTGCTGTAGCAACTTGGTGGGGTTGAACCTAGCCTTGCTTTCTCCTCAAATGCTATACCCTACTCAAAAAATCACAGCTCAATTAACCTGTATCATCAAAACAAACAAGACCAGTAAACCAAAAGGAGGTGGGAAGGTGAGTTGAGTTGAGTCGAGGATTACCTTATGCGGAGGAGATGGAGGTTGTAAGTGTTGATCAAAACATGAGACCGGATAGAGCAGAAAATATAAAGAAATTGCAGATAGCAGTAATCTAGAGGCAGAGAACAGGCGGCAAGAACCCATTACATATGGTCATCAAATAAAGCCTTTCATGTATCGTGACGAAGAAGAAGCCATAGCAACAATATCCCAAGCCCAGATGGCAATCGGCAGTATGCTTCTTGTAATTACTCTCCCTATCACAGCAAGCAACTAAGGAAACAAACAAAGGAAGGGAAAGAATCCTGTTAATGTTTGCTCATGGACATGTATAAAGAGAGTAGAGAAGCAAGAGTGCGATAATTGAAAGGAGAAGTTAAGCGGTGGGTGGTGAGTGAGAGAAAGAGAGAGTCCATGGTGATTACAGTGAGGATTGTGGCAAACAGTCCAAGGGGAGTATTTTCGGTTATTAGAGGTGTTTTTGTGTTTTAAAAAATAATATATATATATATATATATATATATATATATATATATATATATATATAAGTTAAAAAAATATGATATTTTTAGGTATTTTGATATGTTTATATCAAAAATTATTTTTTTTTAAATAAATTATTTTAATATATTTATAAATAAAAAAATATTTTAAAAAACAATTTAAATTACACTCACAGGTTACGAAAACTCTTATCTTAATATAAATTAGTTGGTATGTTATATTTTTTATTATATTATTGAATTATAAAAAATTTCAAAAAATATCAAAGCTTTTAGAATTTTAAACTTCTATTTTTTATCAAGCATCAAAAAACCCCGATCACACTAAAAATCTAACCTAATATTTTTTAAGAAAAAAAGTTGAGTTATTCTCTTAAATATTTTTATTTATTTATGCTAGTTTATCAAATATGTTTTAATACATGCTATTTTTAGAAGAAAAAAAATCGGGAGAATCCACGTCAGAAGTGAAGGGCCCTTTGCTGAAATTCTCTTACCCTAAATGAAAATTAAAAAAATAAAATTAAAAAGAGTGAATCATATCAGCTGCTGCATCACGAAGAACGCAGAAAGAGAAATCGTACACTTTAATTAATTAGACTGGTATTCTGTGTCTGCTTTCACTTTCTTCCATGTTTTTCCTGATTTGTTGCTCTGATTTCACAGATACATAGCAGCAAGTGTAAAAAGGGGGGCTTTCTCCAGTCACTAATTATAGAGAAGCAACCAAATGATTTTTTTTATGGATAATTAAAAATATTGGAGAAATACTATAGCTAAAAATTAATAAAATAACATATTTTATACATATCATAATGATGGAGAAACATGAATTTTATTTAAAATAACAATGGTGTCGTAATTAAAGTTTTTGATATATTTTTTTAAAAATATTGTAATTATTATATCTTTTTATTTAAAGTATATTATTATTCTGAATAGCAATAAATTATAAAAATCATGTTTTCGGATAAAAATCATGTATAAAGAACTTGTTGTTTCCCATAAACCTTTTTTAACGAAGTTATTTTGCTATTTTTTTAATAAAAAGTAATAAAACCTAAAAATAATCATGATTTTCTGTGATGAAGAGGCCAGACAGACACCGTTTTGTCTCCTTAATTTTTACCATAAAACACCAAAAAACACTTAGGGTTCTAAATGTTTTTACGATCCAAGAAAGCCTATAAATAGGTGGTGGCTAAACAACTAGGTATATTAGAAATTCTATTTAAGTTTAAGCAAAAGTCCGAACCTAATATGTGTCACCTTCTACGTGCCTGTTTGGGTAAGATGTTTTATTTTTATTTTTTATAAATAATTTTTTATATCAGTATATTAAAATAATTTTTAAAAAAAATAATTTAAAATAAAAAAACACAGTTACAAACGAGTATTATTTAAAAACAAAATAGTTAATAATTTATTTATTTTAACAATAGTTAATTACTCGGACAAACGATGTATGTGTCCAAGAATCGACGCCAGACGGCTGGTGAGGTCACATCACATGTAATAGACAATTCAACGCCAGTGATGATTTCACTGACGAAACAGTCCTACTGGTACCGCTTGAGTGGACCCTCCAATCTCTCCCTATTCATACAGCTAGGCTAGATACCTGTACATGTGTCTCTTAAAGGACTCGCTGCTCCATATAAATTTATAATGCTTTTTTAACTCAAGTTATTTATTCTATTTGTTATTATCTCAGCTTTAATTCAAAGAAAAAATGTTCCCGGTTACTAAAAAGACTTAACAGCAAGTCGGTCTTGTTATGTTCCGGCAGTAAATATTATTAAAAAAATTAAAATAAAATAATATTATTTTTATTTCAGTTTTAATTTCAATTCGTTCGAAAATTTTGGCTAAATTCTAACCGGAATGTCTTGATACTAGCTCAAAATTATAATATTTTTTTTATTTTAAAACATTTTACTATCATAATATTTTGAAAATTTTAGAGATGTTTTTAATTTTGAGATTCTTGATAACATTCTTTTACCCGGTAGATGAAAATTAAAATATAAAATAAAAAGGGTTGAAATCAATTACTACAAGTAAACTCATGGCAGCAAAAGCTAGGCCCGTAGCCTCATCTGCTGCCAGCTATAGCTCCACAACCATATGGCCCATGGGCATCTTCACGCATGCCGAACAAACACCTGTAAATTCTAATTCTTGGCCATCGGAGTAAGTTTTTTGATATATATAAACGGTATATAAAGTTCGGCAGACACAATTAGTTAAGACTCGAGAAATTGCATCGTCTTAATGAAGGCATACACAAGCACTAAATTCAAATGAGGCATGTCACATAAAAAGTAAAAAACATCCTGGGACCAAAAGGCTTCTAATGCCATTGCGGTGCAGGTTAGGCAGCGAGATCATGTTACGTGTTTTGCATTTAAACCCGCAAAGTCAACCAAGAGTTACCATTGATTCAGAATTCAACCGGTTTGATCGATACAATTCTTCATCTACAATCGCGGGGGGTATGTTCCATGTTCCAAGAGGATACCCAGACATTTTCCCACCTAAATGAATGGAGAACATATCATATCAGCAGACAAAAAAAAAGCCATAACTTCATGAGTTTTCACTTCAAAGCACCACAAAATACCTTCTTTGGTAGCTTCTTCACATCTCCTCTGGTAATTCCTGGACAGTTGAGGGTCCAAAGTTTTCAATAAACTGTCATACTTCTCTTCCGCTTCAGCAATGTATTTAGCCTGTGAAGGATCAATAAAAAAAAACATTTTTTTCCCTTAAAAATTACCAGATAATAGAGTGTTTATAGATTAATATTTTAATCAAATTCAATAGATTTATGAATTGACATCAAGGGCTTTCCAAAAATTAAAGTAATATAAATCGTCTGTTTCACCAGTCCATGCTATCATCATTATTGCCAAAAAAATTGGTACTTTAGTATCAACTGGCACAATCATATCAAGTTCATCTGCTGAAGAGAACACTAAGAAAATTATGTCACTGAAGTAACAAGGACGGCCGGTTAAATTTCTAAATCTATTGAATTACCTCATCTGAAACTCATACAGACAACATTCACACCCCTACTACCCCTCACCAATACAAAACTCTCAAGCTCCCACTCCAAAAGAGTACAAGCTTTCTCAATCCAAGAGAAAATTTATGCAGTCAATACCTTTCTATTAAGCTTAACAAATAAAATGCTCAGATCACTCACCAGCATGGCTGGGGCCATTGCCGGTCCATATATTCTGACAAACATGCGCAAGATATTGAAATTATTCTCTAGTACATCATCCTACACAAAAAAACGCATGCTTTTAAAATTAGACTTGGGAAAATCAAAAGGAACCACAATAAAAATACCTACCATGGGATATGAACTTACCTCATAGTCAAACCTACAGCATTGCCATATGAATTCTTCATTTCAGGTAACTGATCATGCTTGGAACATAAATTATAGCAACAACCAAAAAAACCATTATCACTGTAACAACATAATAAACAAAAGATAGCACAAAAGCTACAAACATTGATCACTCTGTACCCCTCATGCAAGCCCATGAGAGGGATGGCAAATACACATTTACACTTAGCCATGCACATGCATCCAAAAGCTAAGCTGTGACATTTCTATAGCATAAAACATGATTTTGTGTCAATTCTACACCATACAATTTTCAATCTAATTATTTTGCTCAAATCTTTGTTTTCAGATAGTGAATGAGTTGGCATACTAAATAGCCCTAAAAAATAAAAACAAAAAAACACCGCTTACAGTATAAATACAGAATAAGGATAAATTGATAAAAAAAAACCCGAAAGAAATTAAGCACTTACAGATCGTCAGACACCTCCACTAGAAATTCTGAGATGGATAAGAATTCCATATGCACATCATTTACCTTCAGCAAAACTTCAAGAAAATACATTTAGCCTAATTACATACATAAAACCAAACAACAGGCTACATATTACTCAGTAACTAGCAAGATTGAGAGGTGGAAAAGAAAGGACTGGCCAAATTAATCAGAGTTTGACATAATTCTCTAAATGAAAATGTGACAGAAATTGGTTTTATGATCTTGACAATGCCTGAAGAAAAATGGTTAAATTCTTTTAAGATGTAATTTAGAAAGAAGAGAAGGAAATTATTTGACATGTAAAACAGAAAAGAAGAAGAAAATGAGTGAAATCACCAACAGATAAGTACCTTTTCCCCTCTTAACTGGTACAAGAGAAGATTCAGAACTCGATAGTCAAAGGATTTCAAATGAATAGCCCTCATTACATCTTCAACTAAAATCTGAAAAGCAAGGTTATGACAAATGAACCTTGAGTCAGCCTATAATTCACTGCTAATAAATCAAACCCCTCAAACTCTGGAAGAATCTTAGTAAGCTATTTCAAGTGAACTAGTGACTCTTTTGTACTAGATTCCTCCTATTTAATTCAAAACACGTGGGAACATGAGAATGAGTAAAAAAAAACCTTGATTGTGAATTGTAGGGATCCAGTGATATATATATATATCACTCATGCTCATATTTAACATGGATCCTACTTATGAATCTACAATTGGCCCTGGAGTCATTCAACAAACATTAATATTGACGGTGTTTATGCACTGATCGACTTGATTTCTTCTCTATCTATGAGGTGCTAAAACATAATTTGATGTTTAAAAAAGAAAAACTCTACAGCACAGTATTTAAACATCTAAATGCTCATAGATCCATCCTGACTCTGTTTTCAAGTTGGACCAGCTGAGGTCAGATGTTAATTCATGTTTCTCTGACCACTTAAAGTGCTGCAATGAGGATATTTGAGGAAATGACACCGTAGATGAAAAACAAGCCAGCAAGAATATAATTAATTTTAAGAAAAATGAATGAGATGATTGTATGTACTTCAGTTTGGTTCATGAGTGCAGAACATAGCTTTCTTTCCAAATCCCAATACTCTTCTCCAAACCTGAAATTCTTCATTGATCCTTAACCGAATATGCAAAAACAAACAATAAAGCTTATTTTCAGATTTTGAGCTTCACCTCATTACCCCATACACCAAAGAAAACAACAATAAAAATAATATGAAACGATACCTCTCTGTCAAAAGGCCATGATGTTGAAGCTGATTCGAAAAGGGGTCTAAATGGATCGTTTTTTAACATATCAATAGACTTACCAATCCATCTTTCACTCACTTCCTGAATGTCAAATTGAAACGACAATGAAACAAATAAAAATCAACAATAAAACGGTCACAACATTTTCATCATATATCTCCCAAAGGTCTCAGTTCTTACCATGTGAGGTTTTCTTTCTGTAGCTCCAACTCTGTTGGTTTGCATATTGACTATCTTTTCATTTAAACTATCCATCTACATAAATAAAAAAATAAAAAATATAGTTATTAAGGAGGAAAAAAACCTAGCCGCACAATACAATAAACACCACAGATGCAATGCCAATTCCTAACCTGATAAATGTAACTTTCGGTAAATGAAAGCAGAGGTAAATATTTGAATATCGATCGCGGCTTATTTATGTCCATTTCATGGAACATAAAGTAAGATCTGCACTATTAATTCCCAAAAATAAAATAAATAAATAAAACCACCAGTAAATGCATAAGTTTACAGATAACTAATAATAACAATAATTAAAAAATAATAATAACTCTGCTTACAAAATCCTCAAGAGTAGAATTTGCACGTTGCATGGCATCCAAGCCAACCAATGCCATATCTTCCAAATCACCATTACTATTAGCAATAAACTTGCTTTCCGTTTGCAGCACCGCTTCTTTCCTATTAAACAAGAGCGACGCTTCTTCGAGAAAAGAATCCGAAATCTAGCAAAAAAATAATAATCAGTATCATATAAATTGTTTACGTTGATGTGGAAACTGAAATTGAATAAGAGAGTAATCACTTTTGGAAGGTGTTGGTTAATGAGAGAGAGTTTGTCCTTGAAATCTAGATCGCCGCACTGTTGTATCAAGAGGAGGAAGAGATTGGCGAGGAAGCGGTTATTAGAAGAAGAAGAAGAAGAAGAAAGTAAGGCATGCGATTCCATCAGCATTATCATTCTCTGAGTTTCTTCTAGTTTCTTCAGCTCTTCCATGCTTCACTCACTCCAGAGTTGTTTTGCAATTTGGGGATAGTGGAAAGAGGGACTGCGATTGTTCCTGTGCAAATTCAGCTTACCAATATATATAGGAAAAAAACTGCACGACACCGTTTAAAGTTACATTACGGATCAAACTGCTGGTGTCACTATTTCAAAGAAAACAATTGAATATTTTTAGGTTATTACAATTTTTTTAATGGTTTGAGAGGTTTTCTAAAAAATGAAAAAAAACAAGAAGCAGAAAATTCAAAATGTATAAAGATCGTTAAAATGACATATTAAAGAAGAAAGAAAAGGTAAGGTAGATGAGTAAATTAATTAATCATTTAAGAGTGTATGTTTTTGTGATTATATTAAAAGAAATATTTCAATAATTCTAATGTGTGATTGTTAAAGATAAAAAATAAATATTTAAAAAGCAAATATTTTATTTATTTTTCAACTGAAAACATTTAAATTAAAATACCAAACACACAATTACTTTCCTCGTGAAACTTTATTTTATTTTATTTTTATCTTTCGCGTTTTCTTCCCATCCCCATAAGTTTACAATTTCAACATAAATTTTCTGTTTTTAAAATTTTAATTAGGATCGACTTTCCAAATTAAGTATAATAATATTCATATCCAGTACAAAAATCGATTTTATCCTCTTAAGTTTACGCAATCCTGAACATAGCCCCAAAAGTTTCTACATGTGCAGATCGGTCCGGGAAGATGTGTGATGAAGGAGGACGAAATTGTCATCCTCACTAAAAATGCTCCATTAGCCTGTAGCGCGCCAGACATTGAACTCATCGCCAGGCCGTTACAATCATCTCTTTCACCGGAACAAAACCCCAATATAACCAGAAACACAAAAAAACGACACAATAATGTCTATCACCACCTATCAACACCACCTCTTCACTAACTCGCCGCCTCGCATCACCCTTCTCTTCAGCAGCAACAGCCTCTCACTCAGAAACCTCAGTCTTTCTCACCACGTCACTGCATCCTTACATTCCAGTAATTTCCACTTCAAGCCCCAAACTCGGAAAAACTCTTTCAGTTTCACCCTCAAAGCATACCAATCAGGCCCCACAATCCGATCCCAAGTTTCCAATCAATTCAGTATCGATCAATTTCTCTCGATTGCTGAACTACTCTGCATTATCTCATCGTCAATTGTCACAATAAGTTATGCATTGAACTGTACCTTTTCGAAACGGGGAGCGTTGGGGGTCATAGGCAGTAACACTGGATTTGCGTGGGGAATGGTGGGGATGGTGAGTGGAGTTGTTATTGGTGCTTGGATAAGGAGGCGGCAGTGGTGGCGGATTTGTAGGGAGACAGGTAGGGAAGGGGGTAGAGAGAGTTTGAATTTGGCGGGGAGGATTGAGAAATTGGAAGAGGATATGAGGAGTTCTGCGACCATTATTAGGGTTTTGTCTAGGCAGCTTGAGAAGTTGGGGATTCGGTTTCGGGTTACTAGGAAAGCTTTGAAAGAGCCCATTGTTGAGGTACCCATAGTTAGCTGAACATCTTACTTTTTGGTTGGTTGTTAGGATTGCTTGTTTTCTTAACCAAACACCTTTATTTTGATATTGAACATTGCTGTATATTCTTTTATTTCTTGCTATTAGCCGCCCATTTTGGCATCTCCGAGGATTGAATTTTTAGAACTTTCTAGTTAAAATAAAGTTGTACCAACTTAATCACCAGTCATTGTTTATGCTGTTTTACAAGATCTTTTTGCTTCCTGCATTTTACCTCTAATAATCGTCTGCGATGTGAGAAAATTTGTAGAGTACCGAGAGACTCCATGATAAAACTAGGAGAAGCACTATAATAACTAGTCAATTTGACTCGCGGGTTTTTGCTTAACTTGAGCGTTCTTAGGCTGGATGAGCTTGGATCAATTCTGTGATAACAAGCCTCAAGTAATCCTGATAAAAGTGCTAACTGCTGCTTCAAGATTGGAATTTTGTAGGATTATTTTGGATTTTAAGAATAACAGCTAAAACTGCAACATGATAGATTTATGTAATATCAGTGGCAAAGGAATCACAGAAGTTCTTACAGATGAGAGGGAGTCTAAATTTTTGTCAGTCCTCATGCATAGATTTTTTGTGTGTGCTTTTCCTGATGATTGTCTGAACTGCCTACAATGTTCTGTTGTTTGAAAGAGTTGTGCAAAAGTGTTATTGATTCCAGTACTTAGAATTAATTCTGGTATGTGTGCTGACATCAAAGAAATGGATGATAATAAATGACTGTGGTTCACAGTGGCAGCTTTCAACGGGCAGCATCACTTATGGTGCTTTTGCTAAATGCTGAATTAAACTGCCCTTTGTGGAAGAAATTATTGCCTTTTCTACTCTTTGGCATCCTTAGAATCTTGATACTGATTTGGCATTTGGTTCCGTATAAACATGCTGTATTGCTTGCAGCTTCAATTAAGAAGGTCCTGTTTTATAGCTATGCAGTAGCTTTCATACCTGCTAATAATTGGAGAAGTTACTGCAAGTTTTTCATAAAAGCTCGAGTTAATTTCCCTGCTACTAACTTATTTCAATCTGCATCTGAAGACTGCAGCTTTGGCTAAAAAGAATTCTGAGGCCACTCGAGCGTTAGCATTGCAAGAAAATATTTTGGAAAAGGAGCTTGGTGAAATGCAGAAGATTTTGCTGGCGATGCAGGTAAGTTCAGCCACATAGACTGATTATCCCAACGAGTTTATATAAATATCAATGATACCAGCAATCATGAACCTTTTCAAACGAATAGGGACATCAACAAACAAATAAAAGGTGGTCATAAAGTTGTATCTATAAACAATTATGTCATTGTTGCTTTGTTGTAATCCATTTGTGTTTTAAACTTTCTTTTAAATAAGCACTTCCCTGTAATTATAAATTATGTATTATAGTGACTGATATGAATTGCAAAATTGGTTCTGTGGTGCTCTATGAAATGTGTCTGAAACCTATTCAGGTGTCATTCGAACATGATTGAAGAAATAGGCCGTACATAGATGCCAAAAAAGTAAATGAAAGGATAATATGATGTTTTCTAACACTACTGGCTTGAATTTTAAAAAAAGTAACTTCCTTGTTGGAGAATAATTATTTGCGCTGATAAAAAAATGACAATGATTCTATGCCGGGAGAACATAATACATCTCACATGATTAGTTTTATGGCTTCTGGTGAATGGAGTGACATGATTTTCAAATGCGACAAGTTCGACTTTAATTTCTTGTCATCTTTGCAGGAGCAGCAACAAAAACAACTGGAGCTAATTCTTGCAATTGGAAAGAGTGGGAAGTTATGGGACAACAGGCGGGAACCTGTCCAAGAACAAGAACTGATTAAAACATCTGATTTAACAGAGGGTGTGAAGAAATTGGAAACCCACGAAACCCAACCTTCTGTTGCAAGCAAGGGAAGCAATAATGACAGACCATAGAAAAAACAGCAGTAATTACCCACCAGATTTTTCTGTTTTTCTCACTGAGTAAGGTCTCCGAATGTCGCTATAACTAGACTGCTGGCCACCTAGGATAAGATCCCCAGTTTCCTGATCTGAATCTGCTACCTCAGCAGTGTGAAGGAAAATGAACGAAGGACTAATAAATCTTTATGCAAGTTAGATGCAAATTGTTCTTTCTTGGTGATACCTGTGTAATTTCGAGGTTGTATTTTGTATTCAATTTTCTTTTTTGTTAATAAGAATTCCATTAGTATTCTTATCTTTTGAAGTTTAAACTCGTGCCACTAGATGTAATCTTTATTTTCAAGAATCAGGCAGCAGCAGTGCTATTTTCTTCTTCTTTGATTTTTACCATAGTGCAGAGTACTCGCATAAAAAAGATGTGATTTTGAAAAATCAAATTACCAATAAGCTATTTAGGACCTTGAAGTACTGGTAGGGTGTGAAAGCTTCAATTGTACCTCTGTTGAAACTTATAGTCGTTCAATCCTTGCTCACCCAAAAGTTCAATGTCTCTAAAGCTACTTTCAATCTTGTTAGCAGGCTTGTTTTATCCTTGCTCAATTTGCTCACCCAAAACTTTATGTTATTTTTATTTATTTTTATAACCGAGTGTCTGGACCAGTGTAACATAGTTAATTTTTGGATCTATTGAACACCCTGCTAGCCTAGTGGGTAGGCAAAAAGATTGAACTCAGGTGCAAATGAATAGAACAAGTCCCTTCCCCTGCTAGACCACGATCTCAAGTGCGGGTTTATGTTATTCTTGTTTACCCACATGATGGAGCCTCCATTGGAGCAGTGTGATATTGTTGAAGAAGAGATAGAGATCTCGGAAGTGCCTGTTGATCTCACCAAGCCACTGCTTGTAGGAGCTGAGTAGCCAGGGACAGAGAAGAAATGCCTAGAGAGAAGTTGATGCACATTGATAAAATGTCTCGTGAAGGTGGTGTAAGTTTATGATATCTTACTCACAAGGGTATTTTAACAATTATAATGGTATTTTTATAATATTTTTGCATTCACTGAGTTCATATACATACACCTGTTACAAATTATACAAATAGTTTTTTTTCTTAAATAAATAAAGATTTTCCAGCAATTTATAGCAGCTAGGTTATGTATCTGTGAGAAGAAAAACTCCTCGAACAGCTTTGCAGGTTTTGTTTTGCGCACTTGTTCTCTTTGCTGATCAATCATATACCCCCAAGAGGGAATCTCCTTGTGAGAGTTGTTACCTGGTCGAATCAATCTAAAGAAGAATTATTGAACTCATAAACAATTCTCACATGTTGCGTATCAACTCATAATCAATAATTTCTTCAAAAAAACGTCGAGGTCTCGTGATTCTTTTGATTGATTAGCTCTCAGACAGAACCGATTGGTATTAGTTTAACGACGACGACGACGACGACGACGACGAAGAGGGATTCTCCAGACCATGCAGGTGGCAGGATCTGGTTGGGTAAAGGGGCCAGAAAGTGACATGATTGCCAAGAAATGATGAGAGAGAGAGAACATCTCGAGAGATTTTACTACTCCATGTTATGTGGGCTAACCCTCCGCAGGTCGGCGATATGCAGTGGAAATAAAATCGGATATGAGATGGATTAGAGCCACACACGCACGATTCGTTATCTTTCTACGTCCCCCCACTCTCTGTATTTCCATGTGCTGAGCATCCACACATCTTGGGATCCTTGTCATCTTGTCTGTGGGCCCATTTTGCAATAATCAGAGCATTCGAACAAAGGTACTGTTTGTCTTTGGAAAACACTAATTTTTATTTTTATTTTTATTTTAAATTAATTTTATTCGATATTTTTAACTTGGAACGCAATTTCAAACCGTCACTGAGAGATGCCCTCTTTTTTCACATGTGCTTAACCAAAGACTCGAGGTAGTAGACCATGGCATGATGCCAAGATTCATGTCCCGGAATAATTTGGTGAAGTAAGACAAATTGTCTTAAAATAATCTGTTAACTCGCACGTCATCGCTACTATTCTGACACCCCAGAAGCCTGAATTGAAATTCCAATTCCAGGTAGATTTTGAACCAAATTATTCAATTCCATGGATAATTTAAATCTCTTAAGATTTGAATTATATTATTTGGAATATATATATATGAGTTTGAATTGAACTAGTAGACCATGAAAAAAGAATCTTTAAAAAAGGCAGCATATATATGACCAACAATGGACATTGTAGCAGAGGTTGATCAATAATTGATATTTAATTTTAGAAAATATGTTAAAATCAATATTGCTTGATTATGGGGCCTTTAAGAAGACTAATTAGAAATATTATTACCATAAAAAAGACTTGTCGTTATACAAGGAGGAAATACTTGTTGTTTGTCATTGCTTCGTTCATGTGCTCTCTTACAAAAGAGACATCAACTTATAGGCCCATCTTATGAAATCTACAACTAAAATTAAAGTCATGTCTGTCACTGTATTTTTAAAATATTTTTGAAAAAAAAAATTATTTTATATTTAAAATTATTATTTTTTTTGTTTTTATAAATTATTTTCATGTATTAATGTAAAAAAAATTATTTCGTATTTTTTGAACAAAAACAACATTAACCACATTCTCAAACATGCACTAAGTTAATTATACCAAGCCCACGTCCCTAAGGTGTCACTGATAAATCATATCGTTGAAGAAAAAAGTAGGATTTTTTTGAAATAATATCTTCAACATTGATTTTTTTAAAAAAAAAATTATATGCCAATAAAAGGATCTTCTCTTTAATTTGTTTTTGTTTTGTTTTTTATGATTTGAGTTTCATTTGAAATTCAAATCAACTTTTTTTTAAGACCGTTCAATTCCAAAAGTTCCAAACAAAATTTACTTGAAAAAGAAAGAAGATGAAGAAGAAGAAACTTGTCTTAAAATAAGCAACTATATAACATATTATAAAATGAAAAGATAACTTTTGGAGTTTTAGTTTAGCGTGTTTTATAAAATTTGATTTATGACATAGTAATTCTTATATTTTCTGTTTAGCTTGTTAGTGTAATTGAATATAATTATAGTGTTTCATTTGAATTCAATTGATAAATAAGTTAAATTCATATCTTTGGAATAATAAAATTCAATTTATTTTGTTTCATATATTACTCTAATTACTTAAACCTTATTTCTTCATTTTTTTTTAGAAAGGGCTAGAAGAGTATTATTAAAAAAGTTAGTGTTAACATTAAATTTTCTCTACTTTAGAAATATATATTAGAGGGTTAACCTGTAGTTTAACTTAGTAGTATTTTTAAAGATTGAATTTCATTTCATTAAAATCTCTTAATTGAAAGGGTTCTAAACATGTTATACAAGAAAAATGTATTGGGAATGGAAAGTAGTTATAATTCATTTTAGATATTTAGAAAGAAAGAAAAAACATTTTGAATACATATTTTCTTAAAAAAACTTAATTTATGTATTTTTTAAATATTTTTTTTTAAATATCATTACTAGTTAGTATATTAGTGATATGCTATGGGTATGATTTTAAGATAATTTTTAAAGAAAAAGAAGAAGGTGATGATATTATGAACATATTTCAGGTATTATAATATTATCAATGAAAAAAAAAAAAAAAAAATGATGTATGTGTTAAGGAACCATCTCACCTAAAAGCTCAAGCTGTTAGGTGAGGCCCCATAATATGATTATATTATACTCTAACACACCCCCTCAAGTAAAAACCCTTTGGGCTTGAAACTTGCACAGGTCCACATTACCTTGTGCTTGATTTTTTTATCAAATAGAATGGGGGTGGTGAGATTCGAACTCGTGACCGCTGGGTCAACAAGGCTCTGATACCATGTTAAGGAACCATCTCACCTAAAAGCTCAAGCTGTTAGGTGAGGCCCCATAATATGATTATATTATACTCTAACAGTATGTGTTTAATAAAACAAGTTAATATATATATATATATATATAACTAATAAATCAAGTAAGAGCCATTAATGTTGATTAAAGACCTAAGAGGAAAGATGATCTTTCTCTATATGAAGCAAAAGATAAATATATATATATATATATATATATATATTTAAATGCAAATGTTTTATTTTATTTATATTTGAGATTAATTCTACTCCATAAGTACATATGATTTTTATTTTTATAAATGAATCATGCAAATATAATTTTTTTCTATCTAAAATTTAAGATACAAATAAAATAAAAAATTAATCTCTCAAAAACATTATAAAATTATAAAAACAATACAAAAGATCAAAGAATATATTTTAAAAAAATATAATAATCAATTTAAGAAATGAGAGAGGATATTAACTAAAAAATAATAAAATATGTATATTAAAAAAAGACAAACGTTACTAGATCTTATAACACAAGCCTATGCATATTTCATTTTTTTTTAAATAAAATAAATAAAAAGTAAATAACTCGATGCCAGACTATATTTTTAGACACATGACATGTCATTTGACTTGTCATAATAGGGTTTTTTTTAGTCGATAATTGAAATTTATAAATAGTAGTTGATATTTTTCTTAACAAAAATATAAAATATTATAAAACTTATATATAATATGGGTATGAAGTGAAATTGATATAAAATAGATTATTGTTTTTATATCAATTAAATTAAAAGAAAACATGAAAAATGAAACTTATAACAAAAATCAGAGTAGACAAAACTTTTCACATTATTGGTGAAACATGACCTCACAAGCAATAACTAGTCTTTTCATGAAAAAGCAAATAGAACTCTCTAAAATTTCTCTAAATATCTAATAAAACAAGTTCAACTCTTTCAAAGGATAATTACTCCAGAATTAATATCAGTAAATCAAATTAATAAAAACTTAATTTAAAGTAAAAATTAAAAATTATTCTTAAAAATTTTTTTTGAAACAAAATATCAAACATATACTTAGAATCATTATTTAATTTATAAACTTAAGAGAAAGAAACATTGCACTGTCACTCACACATGTTAATATACAAAGATTAAGCTTCATTATATTTATATTAAGATCTACATTGAAGAATAGAAAAATCCATCATATATTTATTAGCGCCATGCTATGCTCATTATTTATTGTCATAAACAAAATTAATCTCGCATTTAATTTGCTACTCTTCCCGAGGAGATCCCCAGTCATTTTCTGAATTTTATATTTTCTAAAATACTTCAAAAGGAATATCCCATGGGAGAGCATAGTGGAGGATCACAAGATGCTTTGTGTGGCTTACGTTTATATCATTTTTTCAGTGACAAGTATTTCTTTAGAGTTTAAACCAAGTTTCTGCAAACATTATTCTCTTACAATGGATTCAAATCATAGATTATATGGGAATCAAACTATATCTTTCAAGCTTATAAACCCTAACCCTACCTGTTAAATTATATAAACTCCGAAAAAGAAAAAAAATCCTAGATTAACTACAGAGAAACTCATTAGAAAAAAAAAGGGTATGGTAAAATAGGCAGAACCCATGTATTAGAATAAAAAAAAAGAGAGTGTTAATGTGAATTGCCAAATCCATCCCAAGTTATGCATATAAATGAATCAAATTAGGGTTTGGAACTAGAGGGTTGGTGGCGATGGATTCAGCGATATGCACCTAATAATTTGAAGTGGTCAATAACAGGGCTTGATAAGTATTGTATGAAACGGTAGGTGAGGACTTATAATGAAGTATGAGTGGAGCCGTCCACTGTGGTAGGTGAGGCTGTATTATATTTGATGTTACCTGGCAAAAATAAAATAAAATAAAATAAAATAAAATTCATAGACACAAGACTTCCATTTCTGGTCCTCGTGTAAGAATATCATCAAGCCATTCCATGTGTCGGTTTGGCACTCCATTTTTTATTTTTTTAAAATTAAAATCAGTTAAATGGTCCGCTGCGCCAATAATTTCCGATGTGGAATCAAACTCAATTTCCTAAAACTCCTCTATTTCGCTTTTATTGACCAGAACACCCTTTCCCACACGTGGGTAAACCCGTCCTTCCCGTACCATTTTCCCGAAATACCCTTCCCTCCTCTTCTTCCCACCTTAGGAGTTCTACTTTTTGACTGTTTTTTGAAGCCTACCAAACCTCCTTCTGTCCAGCTAACAGAACCCCTATAAAACTCCCTTCACAGCCTCCTCTTCTCCTCCAAACCTCCTCGCTCTCTCTTTCCCTAGAAAAACCTGTTTCGATAAATATTTAGAGAGAGGGAGAGAGAAACGTTAAACTTTGGCAAAAGCATGGCTCTTTCAACTCTCTCTTCCAAATCTCTCTATAGCAATGCCAACAATCTCTTTCAACAAAACCAACAACAACAATCACCCACTTTCTCTCTGGTCCCTGGAAGCAAAACCCCCAAGTCAAAATCCAACCTTTCAATCTCTTCCGTCCACGCCGCCGAGCCTACCAAGAATCCAGCTGCCGTGAAGGAATCTGCAGCCCCTGGCACTGGAAAATGGTCCTTGGAGAGTTGGAAAACCAAGAAAGCATTGCAGCTACCCGAATACCCCGATGCTAACGAGCTCGAGTCAGTTTTGAAGACTATCGAGACGTTTCCGCCAATAGTTTTTGCTGGAGAAGCAAGGAGTTTAGAGGAGAAGCTTGCTGAGGCTGCAATGGGGAATGCTTTTTTATTGCAAGGTGGTGATTGTGCCGAGAGTTTCAAGGAGTTTAGTGCTAATAATATAAGGGATACTTTTAGGATTCTGCTTCAGATGGGTGTTGTGCTTATGTTTGGAGGTCAAGTTCCTGTCATTAAGGTTAGATCTATATCTGAATTTCTGAACTTCAGTTTTCCAGTGATGATTTAAATGCGCTTATTCTTAAGTAGGACTAACGGTTGATAATAGCTCCAATAATATGTTTATTTTAGATGATAGGATTTCAATAATAAATCTGAATGATTGTAGGATGATGGTTTTATGATATTATCTGGGGACATTTTAGATGGTATGCTTCGCTTTTATGATTTTGCATCAAGGGCATTTTGAAGGAGGATTTAGTTTAGAGACCTTAAACGTTAATTACAGAATCTGAATTGTGATAAATATTGAAGTCAAAGGCCATGTTTTGTTACTTTTTAGTATTGTTATTAACTTAATTTAGAAGTCACTGGACTGGGAAGATTAAGAATTGTGGGGCTGGTTATTTGTAGGTGGGAAGAATGGCAGGTCAATTTGCAAAGCCAAGATCAGATCCATTTGAGGTGAAGGATGGAGTGAAGCTGCCAAGTTACAAAGGGGACAATATTAATGGAGATGATTTTACAGAGAAATCAAGAATTCCTGACCCGCAGAGATTGATAAGAGCTTATTGCCAGTCTGCTGCGACTCTCAATCTTCTCAGGGCATTTGCTACCGGAGGGTATGCTGCAATGCAGAGAGTTACACAGTGGAATCTTGACTTTGCACAGCACAGCGAGCAGGGAGATAGGTATGCAAAACTGAACTTTCCTCGGACACATTTGTTTGTAATTTCTTAAATTTATTTGTTTCCAGAAAGGAAGAAGTGAATCCCATTGGAGGACCTCCGTTTCTTTTCAATGTATATTTCAATAAATTTATGGATTCACTTGTGGAAGTGGTCCTCGGGTAGATTAAAGTTGAAGTTCCTGAGTCATTTCACATATTTAACGTGGCTTTCATTGGATTGTTCCACAGGTACCAAGAACTAGCTAACCGGGTGGATGAGGCCTTGGGATTCATGGCCGCAGCAGGACTCACAGTGGATCATCCAATTATGACAACTACTGAATTTTGGACATCCCACGAGTGCTTGCATCTGCCCTACGAGCAATCTCTCACAAGGCTTGATTCAACTTCTGGCCTCTATTATGATTGCTCCGCTCACATGCTTTGGTGTGGAGAGCGTACTCGCCAGCTGGATGGTGCCCATGTGGAGTTCCTTAGAGGAATTTCCAACCCTATTGGCATCAAGGTACTTTGAATGCAAATTTCATGATGAAACTGTCTCTAACTTTTCAAACTTGTATGTCCATGAAAGTACTTGATAATCATTATTTTTGTTCAGTTAATGACAATATGCTGACTGTTTTATGTTTTCATTTTGAAATGTCTTGGCAAAACTTTTTTTCTGATAAACATGCAATCTCTTTGTGATGCTGTTGCTGATGAAATATTGTTATGCATGAGTATTTGCATATTGAAATGAGAGGCTGAAAGTGCAAGTTCTGATGCAGGTGAGCAACAAAATGGATCCAAATGAGCTAGTTAAACTCATTGAAATCTTCAATTCTAGTAACAAGCCAGGAAGGATTACAATCATCGTTAGAATGGGTGCTGAGAATATGAGAGTGAAGCTTCCCCACTTGATCAGAGCTGTTCGTAGGGCAGGACAAATCGTGACATGGGTCTGTGATCCAATGCATGGAAACACCATCAAGGCACCTTGTGGACTGAAAACACGCCCCTTCGATGCTATTTTGGTATGACTTATCTCCCATTTGTAATTTTATATCATCAACTATTCAGTCACTTATAGCATTTTTATTACAATTTGTATTGCATGTTAAGTGGAGCACATTTTTCATCATGAGATAGTATGTGTGAAAAGAATCCCACAAATTAAAATTACATAAAGCAGAGTGATACTTTTTTTATGAGACACCATCTAAACTCTTCCTCTGCATGGTATATAGATTGATATTCACAACACATAAATATCATATCAATAGGTGCACCCTTAGAATCCCTGGTTATTGCAGCAATTGTCGCCCGCCCTCTTGCCTCGCAATGTGCCCCTGATATACACAGAATTTTTAACGTTTAGAATCATTTTCTTTTTCTCTGCCATACCCCTTCCCCAACCCTGTGACAATATTGCTGTTGTTTGCAGGCTGAGGTGCGAGCATTCTTTGATGTCCACGAGCAAGAAGGAAGCCATCCTGGAGGAATTCACCTAGAGATGACTGGGCAGAATGTGACTGAGTGCATTGGAGGGTCCCGCACAGTAACATTCGACGACTTGGGCTCCCGCTATCACACACATTGTGACCCAAGGCTCAATGCCTCTCAATCGCTTGAGCTTGCATTTATCATCGCCGAGCGACTTAGAAGGAGGAGGATAGGAACTCAACGTCTGTTTTCCTTGGGCCTGTAGTAGGCAGCTTCGAAATCCTGTGCTGTCATGTACGGTCAGTAGACTAAATGTATTTTGTGATCAATAAGTTTCCCGAGGATCATCCATCAAACTGCTTCGTAGCCACTGCTTATTGCTGTTGCATTGGCATAGTGGATTTTGAACAATGAAAACAACTCGAAAGGTCACTTTCGCTAAGTAATCTCGTTATCATTTTCTCAAGCTGATCTTACTTATCTGTGAAGGGTTTTGCGTATGAGGCTGATGCCGTGTTTTTGAGTGGAAGCTGCAAATTGCGAAAGCAAGGTGTTGCGGGGTTAATTTGCTTTAATATTTTTTTTCCAAGTAGTTTCGTACCCTCTAATAAATATTTTATAGTACTTTGTCATCCCTACAAATCTCTTTGATGACTTCAAATTATCAGGCTTAAGCCATTTAACCATGGCATTAGTTTTATTGGGATAACTTAACTCCATCTTCTATAATTTTGCACCTATGATACTCAACTTTCTAATATAAATACTTATATTTAGTTAGGGTTTCTAGTACTATAGTTAAATAGATCAAATGTCATTCCTTATTTTTATTGTATACTAGAATATCATAAAAAAATCTAGGACAAACTTTATGAGATTGGATTGAAATACCTCGTTCATGAAACTTTAAAAAATAGAGGGAGCATTGGTGAGGTAGTGCATATAAATTCAAATCATTTTTTTTTATCATGGGCCAAAATATATTGTGAGGAATTCATAGTGATTTTCATGAGCTTTAAAGTATTTTAGGAGTATCTTCAACTTTCATCCTAATTTGGTTATATTTTGATTATAAATCCAATTTTAAGAGAAAAGTAGGATCCAAACAACTTTATTATTCTAGTCATGAGGTCGAGATAACCTCATAAAAGTCATACTAAAATAAATCATGAGTCTAATTCACAATCAAATATAATATTAAATAATAAAAATAGAAAAAAAAATCAATTGAATTAATTTGTTAAATATGTAAACTGGATCATAAGGCGAGGACAATCTAATAAAAAAAATCCAATGTCAAAAGGTGTAAAACCAAGTCAATTCAAAAAATAAACCAAACTTGTAACATGGATTATAAGACAAGAACAATCTAATAAAAATTTAATGTTAAAGGAACATAAGACTGAGATAACTTTTTAGAAAGAAAATAAAATAACTGATTTAACCGGGATTAAAACAGCCAAATGTTGCAAACGCTGATTATAAAGTTATGAAGCTCAAGCTCTATTAAAAAATAATAAAACTAAAATCAACTCGAGTTAACTTTGCTAAACACTATTCTGAATCATAAAATTGAAATAACTCAATAAAAATCAAATCACAAAGCCTTAATTCTCAATTAAATCAATATTAAAAGATCAAAATTAAAAAATGAAAAAGACTAGTTAACCGGGTTTACTTGTAAAACCTATAAACCATGTGTTATGAGGTGAGATAACTCAACAAAACTTTTAGTATTAAGGGATAAAAATTACAAGTTTTTTTTTGAGCTATACTGAAACGTGATGAAAAGAAGTACTATTCATGGATGCCTTACTTTTCCCTCGCTAATTATATCATTTCATCTGAGGTCTTTGTGAAGGTGCATTTAAAAAATTAATCTTCCAAGAACGCTATACATCAGTTTCCCTGTCACTCATCTGAGCGCTTAAACCGTGAACGATAGTGGGATTTTATTCCTTCTTGTTCTGACGGTCAAAAACATCCTTAAACCAGCCTACACAACAGCATGCTCTTCAAATCGACCTGGCTAGCTTAAACTGCAAGACTTGTTGGCTTGGGCATCGCCATGGATTTCAAATTTCAAGAATCTTTTGTGTCATAAAAAGACATGGTAGTCACACACGATAGTATGAAACAGATCAGAAAATCTTGGATGACCGCCACCAGATATCAACTCCCTCGTCCGGCGGAAATCCATCTTAGTAGTAAGGCATGTATCGCATTGACCTTCTGAATCTAGGCACCTTCCTGCCACCATTTACAAGGTAAAATTAAGAAAAAACATGAAATCAAAAGGGCTATCATAACAGCAAACACAGGAATGGGAGTGTGAAGAACCACACCCATATCCATAGGGAGAGTAGAAATAAGGGGGCACATATGGCCTCCTGAACCGGTAACCCATGTATGGGATTGAAACGACTAGGCCGATACTGCTTCATTCCAGGAACGTTGGTCCTTTTGGGTGAAACCTGAAACACAGATTAATTATCAACCAACAAAATAAACCAGCATGATATCAACAGCAGCAATTACGAATGTAAACTGCCATTCATGGTGTGTAATGAGTTAGCATTCATGTCCAGCCCCATGTCTTTTACTTTTTTGGATAGAAGATTAAAGGATTACCTTCAATTGACGGCCATGCAGTTCTGATTCATTGAGAACTAGAGCCTCTTGAACAGCTTCTACTTCAAGGAATTCCACATAAGCGAAACCCTTCGGCTGGCCAAACTTATCTGTCAGAATAGTAACCCTGTTTACCGTACCACATGACTGAAAATGCTGCTGCACTTCTTCAGGTGTGCAAGCATAATCAACCTGCAATCACAAATTTTTGTGTTATGTTTCATTGTCCAATTGAATTCAGCTAGAGACAATAACTGCAGCTTAATTTTTTTTTTCCAGAAGATGTTATTTCAATTCTAACAGCTAGAAATAACCATGCGATTCAGAGTGTTCTTCACAGTTAATCAAGCCATCAGAGTGGGGCAAATTGTATGCCAGGAAAAAAATCAAATGGACTCTCTTTTTCCTTTTATTTTTTTCTATTTCATTAACTACAATTTACCAATCCTATCAATGGCGCATCATGTTCGCCACATGCCAAAGTACCTCCTAAACATCATATTTATGTTTTCCCGTAGTTACATTTTTACTTGCCAAGATCTTTTTAAGTCAAAATATATAATAAATTTCCATACTGCATACTAGCATAGCAACAATAGTCCAGCTTTGCTGAAAAAGCTTGCCAATGTCCAACAGTTGAGCCACCGTATCAGTATTAAAAACCCTTCTGATCACTGCACCCATGAATCATACTAAATCATATTCCGCCATCTACAATATTATTTTGCACTCAGCCTTCTTCCATGTATGATCCCCGGTGGATTTTTACACAGGTAATTTCTTTCCCCATGTTTTTCACATGACATTCAAGTGTTACATCGGTATTTGTTCCTTGTCCAACTAGAAGCATGACAGTAAACAAAGGATCAAAATAAAAGTGCTATGAAATTTCAAGAGTTTAAAACCCTGAATGTCTGTTAAGACAACAAGAGCCTGAGCAACTTACATAGGTAAGACTCTGATTCACCAGGTTGCTCACAGATGATTATATAAAGAGACAGGCCAAGAATATCCATAGACCAAGCCCATTAAAAATGATCATCATTCCAAGATAACAAGAAATATGTGTTTGTGTGTATGCAAATGATGGTTTCAAGTAAACGAAGATGGTTAAAATATATGAAATTTTGAAACTCAATCACTGAACAGATTAACAGACTCATAAAATAACATTATGGAAAAGCTTCAGTCATAATGGAAACAATAGAAAACAACCACATGATACATTAATGAATGTATAGAAAAAACATGTCCGATATTTTTGGTGCTTAAACTCCTGATAGTGCACCTAAATGACTTCCATTATGAAGTAAGGGTGCTCAAAACTCCTGATAATAAATTTAAATCTCTTTAATTTTGTTAAATCTGAAAGAAGAGTTGTGTAAGAGGAAAAATATCAGCTAGAACATGAGATTTCACACATTGTCCAAGCTAGATTGTCAAGAAACTGATCACTGTATTTCAAACAAAGATTGTGAACTTTCTTTCCTCGAAACAAATAAAAACAAAGTTGCACAAGCATTCGGTAACGTAATAAGTTGGGATTCATTCAAAAGAAACATCGGATTTAAGATGCATCTTAAATAATCCATCAAATGACCAGATCAAAATGAGCTAATAGCATTCTTGACAAAAATAGAAAATTGACCAGCGAGCGTTTAGTCTTCAAAAACCTCATAGCAAGTTAACTTGGAAAGGAAAGAGTGCATATTTGTCAAATATTTCCAACACTTTAGATAAACTAACAGGAAAAAAAAGTTGGTAATTCTGACCACAAAAAGCAGCAATATATACACCCTTCTCCCATCTGCCACATGATCACACATTTCGGAAGAACCAAAGCCCATCATCAGCAGGGTTGAGGTTCTGCAACTTGGATTGCACATCCCAACTTGCCCATGCTCCTCGAAAGCAACAACTTTCTCCTTATCATGGTTGAAGCATCACTATTTACATCCTACTCGCATCTGTTCCAGCGACCTCGAATGAGCCCTTTTGCCAAATTCCTTCACTCCATTTTTTTTTGTTTCAAATAGATCTTTTCTTCTTCTTCTTTTTTCAATTTTTCTTTCATGCTTCACTTTTTCCTCCATCTTTCTTTCTTCATTCCTCATCTTTTTTCTTCTTCTTTCTCATCTTTTTTTCCTATTTGTTCTTTTTGGCTAGCATTTACCCCCTCAAACATTTCTTTTATTCCTTTTCTTTCCTTTTTCAAGTAAATTCGAACATAATTTCCTCAATTTACAGATTATTTTGTTTTTTCACTGTTTTCTTTCAAATTCAATACTGATACTTTCATCTCTCGTAAAAAACTATCCTATTTGACTTAAAATGACTTTGGTCCACCCCTCAAAATATATTGTTACTATTCCAGCAATACATACAGAGAACTTGGAGAGTACCCTGCGATCATAGTGAGGCATAAAGTCAAACCATGACTCTGAATTACAATTTTCCAAAAGTGAACCAAAAACAATTAAACTAACATTAACACATTTTTTAAGTACAAAAATTAATGTCACTTGGCAGAACCTGAAGCACAAAAACACAAGTGGTTGCAAAAGGGCTATCAAATTAGAAGTGTATTCATCTACATAGTTTATTTATCTCTTATGGAAGTAAATTAAACACTTAATGAGATGTTTTGGACAACTATTGGAAATTGTGCCATGTCATTATTATATATCCATTTAATATCTTCTTTCTTTCTTATAGGTACACACATACACATATAAACAGTATGCATAGAATGGTTCAAGCATTCTACTAAAGACAGAAGGTCAAGTGTACAAAACATTATATTTCTCACATTGCCAACAAACACAGAACGACAATCTGCCTCCTCCCTGTTTGCTTGATTAGCAGCTGCAGTAGCTGGATCTGTGGGAAAATGACAGCCATGCAAATACATACTATAAGCTCCAGTTTCAAGAAAAGAAAAAAAAATAGGGAAAGAAATCAAGAGACCAGCTGGGGACATGTAGAAAAAACAAATATGAACATCATCTTTGACAAGAACCACTCAAACAGTAGACTACAAGCACGACAATGTTAAGTGATAATACTTATATGCTATAAAATAAACGCAAACAAGAAAAACAGATGTGTAGAGACTTCAATGTGTTGAAATCCTTGATTCACATGATACACTTTGGTCATACATAACTGAAACAACAAGAGATGTCTACTGGTCAAAAAACCATGATGCAAAGAAATGTATAATAAATCTCAGTGCAAAAGACATCTCACAGAAAATGAGCACAGAACATTTTTTATTACTTTATAAACAGAATTCCCCATCCAGAATATAGTTAGGAAGTGTATTTCTATAAACAATCTATAAAGCACCACTAAATAGCACCCCAAATCTCAGATTAGAGAAATGTTGTCTGCCAAAATCTCTGACCCACTTGGAAAAGTAAGCTTCATAATAACTACAGAAGTACAGTCCTACTCGCTGATTTCATCATCCAAGAATCCCGAATTTCCACCTACTCTTCTTTCTCGGTAAAAATTTAAAATCAAAATGTAGCAAAAACTGCCTTTTAATCTTATCAGAATATTCTCTAACAAATTTTACTTAAACATTACCATTTAAACAAACAAATAATCTTAAAATATCACCGGCAACCCAATTCCAAGACAACAAATTCCTGGATAACCAGCTGTATAGATTACACCCAGCAAACCAAATCCAGAACACCTGAAGATTTATTGAAGAAATAGATATGCATGCATCACAGCGTAAGTGATAATAGATCTATATTCCTCCCTGACACACAAAAATTTAAGGAAAAAACAATCAGTGACAGAATTATTATTTTTATTAAAGAAAGAGGAAAAGTAAAATAAACCTTGAACAGCACCCATTTCCTTCTCAACTTTAGCTTGCATCTCACGAAGAGCAGCCGCTTCCTCTTCCATCTCCTTCAACCTCTTCTTCATCTCATCCAACTCCTTCACAAATACAATATCATCCAGTGCACTAATAATAAGTTACCGATTTCTCAATATTTAAATAGCCAAAGGTCGAATTTAAGTTCCTAGGGGTTTCGGTTAACAATGTAGTTAAAAACTGAAATTGAATGGAGAAAAAGTTGTAGGACCTTGACGGCATCGTCATCGGCAGCGGACATGTCAATATCAGCACTGTGAGGATCCATATCCCCTTCCACATCAGGAATCTCTCCACCGTAAACCTCATGTTCTTCTTCCTCCATCTCTTTTTTTTTCTTTTTTTTGTTTCTAGAAACCGGTGGAGTCTCTCCGTTCGGAGCTGGATATTCGGGTTTTTATACTGGCGGTGGAGTTACATGAAAATGGATGTTGTTACATGCTGTCGTTCGCTGGACTGCCATTAAGAAGATGACAGATCGTTTATATATATAATCATAACGTTTTTGATTAACCCCTCATGTATCCCCTAATTTTAAATTCTCGTCATAAAAAAAGAAAGAGGAAGCAAATTAGTGTCTGTTCGTCCCATTTGATTGTCTCATGATAAGAATATAGAAAAATGAATTTGTTTCATAATAATTCTATAGTGAATTTTTATATTGTTTAGAATAATACAAAACGTAATGTCTTCACGTTTTTTTTTAAATATTTTTTAAATTTTATTTTAATATTAACCTATGAATATAATTTGAAAACACAAAACAATAATTATTTAAAAGCACTATACAAGCAGGCACTTCATATTTAACTAGATATGCAATACCCAGATACATGGTTTAACTTGGTAAAGAGATTAAAAAAAAGATAGTATAAAGTTTAAGCTGTAGTATTAACTCATGAATAGAAGTTCAACTTAAATAGGAATACAAAGTAAAAATAGAATAGAAAAATAAGCAACAACTAACCCATGACTAACCATCTCCTGATCAGCTGGGATTCTCCTCAGGAATAGAAAGACAAAAAAAAACCCGATTTCCTACTAAATAGGAACTTAATTTTATTTAACAGCTAAAACATTAACATAAGCTAAGGAAGACATTAAGCACGAGCTTCATCGGGAAATGAGGAGGAGGGATTCTCTGAGATAAGTTTTGACTGTCTTGAAGAAGCAGCAGAAGCAGCAAAAGCAGCTTTGATGATTGGTTTAACCTTTTCAACAAGTTTTAGGATTCCGAAGAACATGAGACGGTAAACAATCACCATTCCGAAGAGGATAGCAACATCGATCCACTTGGAATAGCCCGTCTCTACTTGCCACGTGTTTTTCAGAATTTCATCGCCGGTAATGGTGGGCGGCCCTCCTGCTATATTATTAGGGGAATGTCAATCCTTGGAATTCGTTCTTGTAGAACCCTTGATTTGCGTACTTGTGGAATGCAATGTAGTACATCGGATATTTCCAGAAAGGATTGGGAAGGTCATCTGGCAACCGGAAAAATCCTCCGTTTAGCATCATCACGCCTTGAATTCCGGCACCTGTTATGATACCCATCAGGAAATCCGGCACGATACTTGCAACGATCATCATCAAGCTTTCCACCAGCATCATGCACACGAAGAGTATCAGCGCGAAGCAGACAAAGTGTTCCACGCCCTTTTGTAGACCAACCAGGTAATAAGCCATTGCTCCGGGGATCAAGGATATCATGAGCAGGTAAGGAATGGAAGACAGCGTGTTTCCGACAACAAATGCACCGACACCGTAGTGCCCATTTAATCTTTCTCGTCCGAAAATCTGGTGTGGACAGAGCAAGACCAGTCTCGTTAGTGTTCATATCTAATTAACTGTAGCGTGCTATCTGTGGCGAAGCATGCATTAGAGTTATTTTATCAAGGAAAACCCTACCTTCATGTCCTCTACGAAGGAGGGAAATCCACCGATTGCCATGAAAGTCAAGAATGCAGCGACAAACATGAGCATTGAGCCTCTAGCCTGAGAATTCACGAGTAATTAATAATGTCAGGGCATGCAGTTTTCAGGAGCACCACACGCTAGCTACGTTGATGGCATTTCTTACTCCCAGATGCAATAATTTACCTGTATTGAACCAAAAGTTTTGCCAATATCATAGTAGATTGTCCCTACACAGAGGCACAATGCTATGTAGACTCCAAGGCGAAGCCAGTAATAGCCCAGATCACGGTACATGTTGATGAAAGATCTCTCTGTAAGAACAAGGCACTGGGTGATGAAGCTTGCCTGACTTCCTTTCTTCTCTGGAATTCCTCCTTTCTTCAAAAATAATAAGCTGATAAGGTTAATATTCTCTCTAATATCTACGTGGTAACCTACTTAAATAGCTTTACAACTATTTAAGACAACTATGTTTACCTGGTCGCGTATGAAAGCTGCTCGCAGGCAGACTCGCTGGGAAATCTCTGATGATTTGTAGGACTTGACAAGAACACTGATGGCTTCCTCTGTGCTACCGCCATGCCCTTGCTCAACGTCCTGGTGAAACAAGTAATGAGTCTTCGAAGGACAAGGTATCATCTCTCAAGAGAAAGGGTTTGTAGTGAGAAATATATATTTACCATGTCAAAATCCGCGTTTATGGTTCTAAGGTAGTGATCCGAAGGGTTTCTCAAAGCAGGGCATGGAAAACCATTGGAAGAAAAGAACTGCAGCAAAAAGAAACAAGATTTGTTCAACTCATCAACTGCTCGATGTAAGAGAATCATGTCAGCATAATTGAAACTAGTTTTTAAAGCTCAAATAGAGGAACTCGAAAACCGAAAAGACAGAAGTGATTACAGCACCTGTTCTGCCATTGAAACAGGACCAAAATAGACGGTTTTGCCAGAAGAAAGAAGGCAGAGGTTGTGGAAGAGCTCAAAAACTTCACTGCTTGGCTGATGAATGGAGGCCACAACTGTCCTTCCATCCTGGCGAGCAAGCTTAACTATATGGCTCATGACATGGTAAGATGCTGCGCTGTCGAGTCCACTAGTAGGCTCGTCAAGGAAGAGCAGCTTGGGGCGGGTCAGGATTTCGATGCAAATACTAACTCTCCTCTTCTGTCCTCCGCTAATGCCCTTCACGTTCCACCCTCCTATTCTGGTGTCAGCAGAGCCTTGTAACCCCATCTCTCTTATTGTTATCTCAGCTCTTTCCTTCTTCTCCGATGTTGGCATGGAGTCTGGAAGCTGGAGCTGCGCCGAGAAGTGGACAGCTTCCCTCACAGTTAATGTTGTCATTAGAATATCATCTTGAGTCACGTAGGCCTGAAACGATGATGTGGTTATACATTAGATATCTGTGTGCTACTATTTAAATTGATTTTTGTTTAAAAATATATTAAAATGATTTCTATTTTCATTTTTTAAAAAATATTTTTCATATTGAAATGATAATAAGCTTAAAACACTACAATTATTTAATTAAAAATCAAAAATCAAAATTTTCTAAGACTTTCAAAACAAGAAGGCCATGTTATTGCTTGACTCAACAATACTACTCTACGTTTCCTTCTTTTTTCGTTCTAGTGATACTAAGGTGAAATAAGCCTCCATTATGCACAGAAATGAGGTCTTGATTTTTTATTTTCAAAAAAAATATTTTTCATATCAATAAATTAAAATAATAATAAAATATTAAAAAAATAATTTAAAGTAAAAAATCAAATAAAAAATCAAATCTTTGCAAAAACGTTTTTATAAATAAAATCACTAGATGACTCCTACTTGGACCCTATTGGTAAGAAGTATATACTTTTGACGATGGGAAATATTTCAGCTAAAATTAAAATAAAAAATACATGAGATGTTTTCCCGCGTGAAGTGTTTCTTACCGAAGTTCCAAATGCTAGCGTCTCCTTCCGACCATTGATTAGGATCTCTCCAGTTTGCTGGGTGTTTGAGCTCAATCTTCCTGCAATTTTTCTTCATCAGTAGCTTTCATATTTGCGAGCATAATTAAGAAGACACTTTGTTTTATGTAGCTTGCAAGATGCATAATAGAGATCCTAAGTATATTCACAACTATATATATATATATATTCCTCAAAGTACTGAAAAGGGTAGTATTGATGAAATAAGCAGCTTCCTAATTCTAGAGATCAAAACTTCTTGCTTCATACTGAACAGGCCAGCAAGCAAACAACTTTCCATCCGGGTTGTTGAAAATTTCTTCAATCACGTATGTTATTCACTGGTTCTTCTATCTGGTGGAGCTGAAATGCAGAACAAGTCTCAACTAGAAGGAGGTTGGATGGAAGATGGAAAAATACCTGCCAAAGCATCAAGGAGAGTTGTCTTGCCGCTCCCCGAAGGACCCATAATAGCCAAAATCTCCCCTGGCTCGGCATAACCGGTTAGACCTTGCAGGAGGGGTCGGCCCCCGTTTTTCGCACCAGGCACTGTAACCCACAGATCTGTCCATGTCAAGAGAAGACCATTCCTGCTCCCCTTTGATGTCAGCCCTTTTCCACCCTCATAGCTCTTGCCTTCTTTCATATCTATCGCCATGGATGAATAAGGAGGAGGATCAGGGCCTGTTGTAGAGTTGCCGGTGCTGAATGGGAACATGGGGCCTGCCGCCGCAGGCTTGCCATCTTCCTCGGAGATTATGCTTTGCAACTCCACCTCGTCAACGCTAGATTTTCTTTTTGATGGTGCATCGTTTGCTTTTGTTTCAGGTTCTTTCAGAAGTGATCTGGTGGGGCTAGGACTGGGAGTCCATCTTGGCACATTAGCTGCTGTATCCATTGGCTCAGTTAGGAAAACCAATAGAAGAAGTCTGAGAGGACTGACGACGGTCTATTTTATCTATTACAACGGCAACGACGATGATTAATGAGCAAACAGCTTCTTTAATTTATAGGCTCGGGTTTCGTTAACATGCTCCATTCAAATCAAACCATGGCGTGCCGAGGTAAATGTTAGAGAATAATATAAATCATATTATGAGGCCTTACTTACAAGCTTAAGCTTTTAGGTGAGATGGTTCCTTAACATGGTATCAGAGCCTTGTTGACCCAGCGGTCACGAGTTCGAATCTCACCATCCCCATTCTATTTGATAAAAACCAAGCATAAGGTGATGTGGGTCTGTGCAAGTTTAAAGTCCAAATGGCTTTCACTTGAGGGGGTGTGTTAGAGAATAATATAAATCATATTATGAGGCCTCACTTACAAGGTTAAGCTTTTAGGTGAGATGGTTCCTTAACCGTAAATGCGTTGTGGTGGAAGATATTTTTGTCATGCAAACGTATTAATATAATTGTTTTTTAGATTTTTTTATTTTTAATATGGATACATTAAATTTATGCCCCGCAATTTGCTGATGGAAATCTGTAGCTTTGAAAATTCAAACCCGGTCAGCTGTTGGTTGTAAATTTATTTTTTTTCCCTGTGCTGCCTTTTTTTCAACGTCTCCCCACTTGTGTCCTAGAGAATACAGGGATAACTGGATGGGTGACATATGAGGACAGGTATCTCGATGGTTTTAAATTATTAGATCTCACAGCTTCACTTCATTTGAGCATGTGAAAAGCTGGGCATTATCTCTTTTGAATTTAATATCAAACATGTATATAATAAATAATAAAAAAAAAAACTGCAGCATCTAATCTCTAAGCTAAATTTTTTGGATCAAATCAACCTCTCAACTTCGTCCAACTCTAAGAATGTTTGCGAATTACTTCAAAAATATATTTTTAAATTATTTCAATATATTGATATTAAAATTAATTTAAAATAATAATAATAATAATTTAATATATTATTTAGTAAAACACAAAAAACTACCTCCTCTCAACTATCTCAAAGTCTGACATATTTCTATAGCCATATATTTCGTATCGGGGCTTGACTAATCTATTGGTGTCTGGGGTGAGCGTCAAGGATGTTAATTAAATTACTATTTTAAACCTTTTGCATCAGGAGAGGGACGACGAAAAACCAAAAACAATAAATCATTGAATATAAATTATTTTTTATATTAAACTTTATTCTTACGTGAAGAACACAGCCATATAAAAATAATCAGAAAATAGCTTGTTGTTAAAATTATACAAGACTCTCTTTAATTGTGAGAACGCATTGGTGATGATGTTCTCAGTCGTCGAGAAACGAGGAATGCGTTTTCTGCCAAAACACGGGGGGCGATGACGAAGAATTTTCTCTCGCTGTACATGAATCTGTTTTAGGGGACGGCGTGTTTTTTTATTCGATTAAACCTATCAATTTGGAAAATATATTTTGTGAATATATTTGAAGCCACATCTTTACACGTTTGAATATAATTGTGTCTGTTTTCAAAATGTTTTTTTTTATAATTATAATATTATTTTCTAAATATAGAAACAGTACAAAAGGTTGATTTTAAATTACAGAAATCAAATTATTTTAAAATTATTGTTGAAACGAAATAAGAAACGCCATCACTGACTTGTATTTAAAGAATGTTTTGAAAACGACGTGATTGACGATTGTAAGCGCGCGTATTTGTTCACTCTACGATTGCTAAAGTGTTTTCTAGTTTCTTTTTTCTTTGGCGTAGCGATGGGGGCAGGAGATTCATGGTTTAGGAATATGGTTATGATAGTGAACTTTTTTAAAATATTTTTTATTTGGAATATATTAAAATAATGTTTTTTATTTGGAATATATTAAAATAATATATAAAAAATATTAAAATGTTTTGAAAATACTAAAAAATAATTTAAAATAAGAACACCAAAACAAATTGATGGAGTGAGCTGCCTGTGAAGTCATGGTAAGATTCGTAAGAATGAGTTAGCCCTTCGAAGGTCCATAGCTACTTTTCTAAATCAACGGTCCCGTCATTTTGCCAGCAACTTGCCAGTGAAGAATAAAAAAAAAATAGAAAGGCGATACCGACTTGGGTCGCTGCCTAAAGTGGCAAATCTTTCAGCATCGATATTGATAAATACATATAAATTATGTACTGGAATTAGAATTTAATTGTTGAATTTTGGGAAGATAATTGTAGCCAGAAAAATTCTGGAAAAAAAGATATAAAAAAATTATGTGCATTTCACGGGGATAGAGCGCGTCTGGTTAATTAAAGCTATTTAATTCTTAAGCTTTAGTGTCTAAACACGTATACTCAAGATACCTATAAAATTTATGGCATTCATATGTGATTAATGGCACCATATAATTTCCAATCCGGTATATTGACTAATATGTCATGTCATTTTTTCGTGTTTGTATGGATGCATGTGAGAAGTCGTATTTATCTAGAAGAGGAAACGAATAGTCAAATGAGAAAAAAAAGAAGAAAGGTTATGACAATGACGAATAAGAAATTTATTATGCTTTTTTTCTAAATCAGCAATCATGATTAATTATCAAAATCATCCACATCAAAAATTAAAATTTCCAAAGAAAAATGTTAGCAAAAAGGGAGAATAGAATCCTAAAAGCCTTGTGAATCATATTTTTTAAACTTTCATTTAAGTTTATATTTTGACACGTGCTTATAGAACTGTAGAGTTTGGAGTTAATCATGAGAATAAAGAAAAAGCCACGGCTATGGGATGGACACGTGAATTCTATTCTTCTTTCATTTGTAAGAGATTTCTTGGTAGTCATCATTACATTCTTTTAAAAGCAGAAAAAAAAATCTTATTCCTTAATTTTCTTTTTTTCTCATTTGAGTACTTGGACCCTCTTCTAGATTAAAATTTGACTATCGAATATCAAGCTTTATAGTTTTATTATCCATCTAAAATAGTCTGAAATGAAATTTGTTTTCCAATAGCATAAGGTGGACTTGGCATCGAACAAATAAAAACATGGAACGAGGCGGAATCTTTGAAACCTCCTTCTCTGGAAATCCTTCCATATGGGCAACATCATTGCTTAAAAGTCTTTTGCGTGGAAACAAACTTCTACAAGCTGAGAATGCTGTGAAAGTATGTTCACCTATTTCATTGATAATGAACCCTCAACCTCTCTCTCAAAAAGAACCTAAAGGGCGTCGGCTTTTTTTGCATAGTAAAACATCGTGTACCGTGACTCAAAGTCACTATTCATGTGCAATTTCACCCAAAGGCTTCGCGGGTGTATGTCTACTTTTTTTTTCCCGCTTTGGAACAGTGTATTAACGAAATTAGCCCCGAAAATGACAAAAACACCGTGCAGAATCGTGGGTTCCTTCGTCATTGACCACATCGGGATCGGGACCAGGGCCGGCGGTCTTCTTCTTATTTTATTATTTTTTCGAAATTGGCTAAATACGGTTTTGACCCCTAATAAGACAAAAACGGTGACTTGCGACCAGGACCATGAAGGTAATTGACCCTCATTTTTTATTATTTCGTCCCAGTGCAGTCAAGTGCGTGTTGCACACGCGCCCACGGTGCTGGATCCACGCCCCTGTTTGGGACAGCGCGTGCGGCGTCACACGGTGGTCGGAGATGAGATTATGGCGTCCAAGGCGATGCGCCTCCGCATGGGCTTCCTCCCGCGGCGGCGCGTTTCTGCATATGATGTCCGTGGACGCGGCGGTGGCCGCTACATCCGTCGGCGACGTTTCTCTCTCCCCTGCACGTACAATTGCAGGAGAGTCCCCCAAGTTTTTTGTTGTTTCCTTTTGGTCCCTTCTGTTTTAATTTCGTTTTGTTTCCTGGTTTCTGGTATATAAGTTTTGATTTTCTTCGATTGGGTCCTCCGATTGGAATTGATTTAATGTCCAATTGTCCATTCGGTCCCCCTTCTTTTAATTTTCGGATTCAATTGAAAAAGATGAATTTATTCGGTACAGTATTTTTAATTTCTTCAATTCTGTCCTTAAATTAAAATTGATAATATATTTGATTTTCAATTCGGCCCTTATACTTTTAATTCTTTATTTTAATCCTTTTATATTTAATGTTCATTTCAACCCTATGACTTTTAATTTTTTATTTTAATCCCTTTATTTCTTTTTATTTCTAGAATTATCCTTCCTTTTATCCATGTACATATAAGTGTGCTTATCTTTGATCTTTAATTTTTGTTATTTTCTTATTTGTTTGGGTTGAATTTTTTTGCAAAAAAATAGTTCTTAAATTTTATTTTATATCTATGATCATTTGGGAATTGA
This sequence comes from Salix udensis, assembly GCA_029204005.1. Classification (NCBI taxonomy): domain Eukaryota; kingdom Viridiplantae; phylum Streptophyta; class Magnoliopsida; order Malpighiales; family Salicaceae; genus Salix; species Salix udensis. The sequence goes on from CM055023.1 coordinate 13,109,548, forward strand.
TATTTGTTTTTTTTTTCTCTATTTGTTCTTTCTTTTAGCTTTTTATTTTTTTTATATTTATTTTCACATCATATGACTTTTTTTACCTCATAATTTTATTTTAATGTTTTCTTTTCTTTTGTTTAAAGTTTTTAGGAGTTTTTTAGTCTTTTATTTTTTTTCATTATTAACATAATAATAATAATAATAATAATAATAATAATAATAATAATAATAATAATAATAATAATTTAATGTTTTTTTCTTACTTACTCTTTTGTTAATATTTTTTAGGTTTTTCTCCTCTCAGGATAATTTGATATTTTTAATTCTTTTAACAGTTATAACAATGACTATTTTTATTTTCATTTTTTTTATGTTTTGTTAAAAAAAAATAGGATTTTTTTAGTCTTCCATTTTTTTTCCTTTCATTATTAACACACACAATAATAATAATAATAATAATTTAATTGTTTTCCTATCTTACTCCTTTGTTAATGTTTTTTCAGTTTTTTTCCCTCCTGATAATTTGATAATTTTTATTATTTTGGCAGTAATAATAATGGTAAATTGTTTTTTTTTTATCTTTTGTTGAAGTTTTTGCGATTTTTTTAGTTTTTCATTTATTTATTTATTTATTCTTTCATAATAATAATAATAGTAATAATGTTTTAATTTTATTTATTACTATTTTGTTTATGTTTTTTTGTTCCTCGGTATAATTTTCGGATTGGATTGAAAAAAAATAATTTATTCCCTAAAGTAGTTTTAATTTCTTCATTTTTGTCCTTTTATTAAAATTGATAATATATTATATTTTCATTTCGGCCCTTATACTTTTAAGTTTTTTTATTTTAATCCCTTTATCCTATATACTAAAAAGCAGATCGAGCCGTTCTCGTAGCTTCTAAGTGTGTTCACTCTGTTAACTTGACATTTTTCGTCCAGTGCTTCGCGAGCGCTCATCCACCTTTTTTTTCTTACTATGAACAGTGTATTCACTAAAAAGCCCCCCCTCAGACAAAAAAAACACAACACTACCCGATAATTCGACGAGAATCATGGCGGCAGTCCCACAATACCGAGGCGCTTGGAATCTAAGGAGAAAAACAACAACAATGAGGAGAGACTTGGAAAACAAGAGCATGTGTTGTGATTGGGAGATTGAGGAGAGAGCAAAAAATGGGTTGGTTGGGGTTTGTTACAAGTGAAAAGGGATTTTAGAGGAGGAGGAAGGGGAGATATTAAGAATAATATTAATATTAAGAATAATAATGATAATTTTAGTTTTTTTTCCGACGTGTTTTTTTATTAATATTTGAACAACTGTAAAAATTATTTGTTCCGCTCGCACTACACCCGCAACGTAGTGCGGGCATTTAGCTAGTAATATATATTACAAGGGATCATCATTTAGCTAGTAATATATATTCATGTTAGTTGGATTGTTGGTTTACTCGAATTTATTTTCTTTTTGGATAGTAACATAACTACTTTGTCCCTAGAAAAAGATGAAAAAGCTGGTACTGGCTGGAGGGGTGCCACAATCATTGCATTTTTTTGGACCGGTTTGGTTCAACAGTTTTTTTTTTAATATTTTTTTGCACAGTAAAATAATTATTTTGTCCATCGAAAAAGACAAAAATCAGTTCTGCTCGGAAAGAGTTCCACGAGAAATTTCTATTTTTTTGAAAATGGCTAAATATAGATATAACCCCTAATACAACAAAATTGATGACTTAGATACAGGGGTAGCTTGGTAATTGATCATAATTGTTTATAATTCAGAATACCTGTCGGCACACGTGCCAGACAGTATTTGGCCTCACGCCCTCTTCTGAGGCGCGTGAGGCCGATTAAGGTGTTAAAAATATCCTTTCGGCGTCTCCATCGATTCCCCACAGTGTTTTCTCTCTCATGGAGGGGCGCGTAACATCCCATGATGGACAGAGAAGAACGCATGGGCCATCTAATTTTTTCCCCTTTCTCTCTCCTGCTACCTAAACTACACGCCATCCCCCGGTTTTATGTCTTATTTATTTTGGCCCATTCTCATTTAATTGTGTTGCGTGGACCTTAATTTTTATTATGTAAGTTTTGATTTATTTCAATTATGTCCTTCGATTGAAATTCATTATATATTGCATTTTCATTTCAATCCTTATTCTTTTAATTTCCGGATTGTTTTTAAATCCCTTAATATATTCGGTACAGAAGATTTGAATTTTTCAATGTTGTCCTTTGATTGAAATTGATAATATATTTAGTTTTCATTTTAGTCCTTATACTTTTACTTTTTGATTTTAATTCTTTTATTTTTTTTATATTTTTTAAATAGTCTCTATTTTTGTCTATGTTTTATATATATATGTATATGAATGTATGTGCTCTTAGTTTTTGTTTTTAATTTATATTATTTTATCTTTTGTTGAGGTGACATTTTTTTTTGAAAAATTTTGTTTTTAAATTTTAGTTTGTGTTTGTGATCATTTAAGAATTGATAATTCTATTTTTTTTCTTTGTTTTTTCTTTTGTTTTTTTTATTAGTTTTTATATTATTTTCGCGTGAAATGATTTTTTTGCTAATATTTTTTCTTAACATTTTTTTTTTATATTTTTTACTCTTTGTTAAAGTTGTTGAGTTTTTTTTTAACGGGATAATCAAATAATTTTTATTATTTTCTCTTTTGTTAAGGTAGTCATTTTTTTGAAAAATTTAGTTCTTAAATTTTAGTTTGTGTTTATGATCACTTGAAAATTGATATTTTTTTTTCCTATTTGTTATTTTTTTTATTTATTTTATTTTATTTTCAAGTCAAATAATTTTTTTTTGTTTTATCATTTATTTTGTTTGTTGTTTGTTAAAGTTTTGAGGTTTTTTTTAGTCTTTGATTTAATTTTTGTTTGTTTCATTATTAACTCAATAATAATAATAATAATAATAATAATAATAATACATAATAATAATAATAATAATAATAATAATAATAGTTTTTGTTTTTGTTCTTACTTACTCTTTTGTTAATTTGTGTTTTTTTCTCAGACTAATTGAATAATTTTTTATTATTTTAGCAGTAATAGTAATTATAATTTTATATGTTCAGACTTCGATATTGTTGCTATTATAATAGGGTATGGTGATCTGTTTTATTATATTAAACTTTACATTTATAAATATTATATTTTAATCTCAACAGTTATAAAAAAAATGTCTAACCCGCAACGTAGTACTGGCAATTAGCTAGTTATGTAATAAAAGAATAAAAGATATTGTATTAAATAATAATATTATTCATATATTAGAATTCTATTTAATAGTTAAAAATTTTAGATGAGATTTTTTATTTACATGATGTTAAAGCCTTATTAGCCAAGCGGTTACGAGCTTGAATCTTATCACCCTCATTCTATTTAATAAAAATAATAAGCACATAATAGTATGGATTTATGCAAGTTTTAATTCTAAATGTTTTCACTTGAAGGAGTGTATTAAAAAATAATATAAATAATATATTATAGTCTGATTTATAATATTAGCCTATGAAAATAATTCCAAAATAAAAAAATAATAATTTAAAAGCACTTTACATGCAAGCAGACACTTCATATTTAACTTAGATATGCAATACCCAGATACACGGTTTAACTTGGTAAGGAGATTAAAAAAAGAAAAAAAATACAATAAAGTTTAAGCAAGGAAGACACTACTAATCACGAGCTTCATAGGAATGTGAGGAGAAGGGATTCTCTGAGATAAGTTTTGACTGTCTTGGAGAAGCAGCAAAAGCAGCTTTGATGATTGGTTTAACCTTTTCAACAAGTTTTAGGATTCCGAAGAACATGAGACGGTAAACAATCACCATTCCGAAGAGGATAGCAACATCGATCCACTTGGAATAGCCCGTCTCTACTTGCCACGTGTTTTTCAGAATTTCATCGCCGGTAATGGTGGAAGGCCCTCCTGCTATATTATTAGGGAATGTCAATCCTTGGAATTCGTTCTTGTAGAACCCTTGATTTGCGTACTTGTGGAATGCAATGTAGTACATCGGATATTTCCAGAAAGGATTGGGAAGGTCATCTGGCAACCGGAAAAATCCTCCGTTTAGCATCATCACGCCTTGAATTCCGGCACCTGTTATGATACCCATCAGGAAATCCGGCACAATACTTGCAACGATCATCATCAAGCTTTCCACCAGCATCATGCACACGAAGAGTATCAGCGCGAAGCAGACAAAGTGTTCCACGCCCTTTGTAGACCAACCAGGTAATAAGCCATTGCTCCGGGGATCAAGGATATCATGAGCAGGTAAGGAATGGAAGACAGCGTGTTTCCGACAACAAATGCACCGACACCGTAGTGCCCATTTAATCTTTCTCGTCCGAAAATCTGGTGTGGACAGAGCAAAACAAGTCTCGTTAGTGTTCATATCTAACTGTAGCGTGCTATCTAGAGTTATTTTATCAAGGAAAACCCTACCTTCATGTCCTCTACGAAGGAGGGAAATCCACCGATTGCCATGAAAGTCAAGAATGCAGCGACAAACATGAGCATTGAGCCTCTAGCCTGAGAATTCACGAGTAATGATGTCAGGGCATGCAGTTTTCAGGAGCACCACACGCTAGCTACGTTGATGGCATTTTTTACTCTCATCAGATGCAATAATTTACCTGTATTGAACCAAAAGTCTTGCCAATATCATAGTAGATTGTCCCTACACAGAGGCACAATGCTATGTAGACTCCAAGGCGAAGCCAGTAATAGCCCAGATCACGGTACATGTTGATGAAAGATCTCTGTAAGAACAAGGCACTGGGTGATGAAGCTTGCCTGACTTCCTTTCTTCTCTGGAATTCCTCCTTTCTTCAAAAATAATAAGCTGATAAGGTTAATCTCTCTGATATCTACGTGGTAACTAACTTCGATAGCTTTACAACTATTTAAGACACCTATGTTTACCTGTTCGCGTATGAAAGCTGCTCGCAGGCAGACTCGCTGGGAAATCTCTGATGATTTGTAGGACTTGACAAGAACACTGATGGCTTCCTCTGTGCTACCGCCATGCCCTTTTTCAACGTCCTGGTGAAACAAGTAATGAGTCTTCGAAGGACAGAGGGTATCATCTGATCTCAAGAGAAAGGGTTTGTCGTGAGAAATATTTACCATGTCAAAATCCGCGTTTATGGTTCTAAGGTAGTGATCCGAAGGGTTTCTCAAAGCAGGGCATGGAAAGCCATTGGAAGAAAAGAACTGCAGCAAAAAGAAACAAGATTTGGACAACTCATCAGCTGATCGATGTAAGAGAGTCATGTCAGCATAATCTAAACAGGATTTTAAAGCTCAAATAGAGGAACTCGAAAGCTGACAAGACAGAAGTGATTACGACACCTGTTCTGCCATTGAAACAGGACCGAAATAGACGGTTTTGCCAGAAGAAAGAAGGCAGAGGTTGTGGAAGAGCTCAAAAACTTCACTGCTTGGCTGGTGAATGGAGGCAACAACTGTCCTTCCATCCTGGCGAGCAAGCTTAACTATATGGCTCATGACATGGTAAGATGCTGCGCTGTCGAGTCCACTAGTAGGCTCGTCAAGGAAGAGCAGCTTGGGGCGGGTCAGGATTTCGATGCAAATACTAACTCTCCTCTTCTGTCCTCCGCTAATGCCCTTCACGTTCCACCCTCCTATTCTGGTGTCAGCAGAGCCTTGTAACCCCATCTCTCTTATTGTTATCTCAGCTCTTTCCTTCTTCTCCGATGTTGGCATGGAGTCTGGAAGCTGGAGCTGCGCCGAGAAGTGGACAGCTTCCCTCACAGTTAATGTTGTCATTAGAATATCATCTTGAGTCACGTAGGCCTGAAACGCTGACGCGGTTATACATTAGATATCTGTGTGCTACTATTGAAATTGATTTTTGTAAATATTAAAAAAATAATATAAAGTAAAAAAATTAAATCTTTGCAAAAAACGTTTTTTAAAAAAAAATCACTAGATGACTCCTACTTGGACCCTATTGGTAAGAAGTATATACTTTTGACGATGGGAAATATTTCAGCTAAAATTAAAATAAAAAAATACATGAGATGTTTTCCCGCGTGAAGTGTTTCTTACCGAAGTTCCAAATGCTAGCGTCTCCTTCCGACCATTGATTAGGATCTCTCCAGTTTGCTGGGTGTTTGAGCTCAATCTTCCTGCAATTTTTCTTCATCAGTAGCCTTCATATTTGCGAGCATAATTAAGAAGACACTTTGTTTTATGTAGCTTGCAAGATGCATAATAGAGATCCTAAGTATATTCACAACTATATATATATATATATATATATATATATATTCCTCAAAGTACTGAAAAGGGTAGTATTGATGAAATAAGCAGCTTCCTAATTCTAGAGATCAAAACTTCTTGCTTCATACTGAACAGGCCAGCAAGCAAACAACTTTCCATCCGGGTTGTTGAAAATTTCTTCAATCTCGTATGTTATTCTCTGGTTCTTCTAGCTGGTGGAGCTGAAATGCAGAACAAGTCTCAACTAGAAGGAGGTTTGATGGAAGATGGAAAAATACCTGCCAAAGCATCAAGGAGAGTTGTCTTGCCGCTCCCGGAAGGACCCATAATAGCCAAAATCTCCCCTGGCTCGGCATAACCGGTTAGACCTTGCAGGAGGGGTCGGCCCCCGTTTTTCGCACCAGGCACTGTAACCCACAGATCTGTCCATGTCAAGAGAAGGCCATTCCTGCTCCCCTTTGATGTCAGCCCTTTTCCACCATCATAGCTCTTGCCTTCATTCATATCTATCGCCATGGATGATGCTTCATATCTGCCTGAATAAGGAGGAGGATCAGGGCCTGTTGTAGAGTTGCCGGTGCTGAATGGGAACATGGGGCCTGCCGCCGCAGGCTTGCCATCTTCCTCGGAGATTATGCTTTGCAACTCCAACTCATCAACGCTAGATTTTCTTTTTGATGGTGCATCGTTTGCTTTTGTTTCAGGTTCTTTCAGAAGTGATCTGGTGGGGCTAGGACTGGGAGTCCATCTTGGCACATTAGCTGCTGTATCCATTGGCTCAGTTAGGAAATTCTATTGAAGAAGTCTGAGAGGACTGACAACGTTGTATTTTATCAATTACAACGGCACGGACGATGACTAATGAACAAACAGCTTCTTTAATTTATAGGCTCGGGTTACTGCCCCGCGGAAAGAAATGCGTGGCTGAATCTGTCGTTGAAGATATTTTTCTCAGGCAAATGTATTCATATAAATTGTTTTTAGATTTTTTTATTTTTAATATTAATACATTAAATTTATGCCCTGCGATTTGCAAGTTCATGGAAACCTGCACCTTTTAAAATCAAACCCGGTCAGCTGTGGGCTATAAATTGTTTATTCATGGCAGCATATGTATTCTCACGTGCTGCGAGGCTGGAGCTGCCTTTTTTCAATGCCTCCCCACTTGTGTCCTAGAGGATGAATATGAACGGAGTACATAAAATACATAAGCATTCATTGTAAGACTATGATGAAATGAAGACATAAACAAAAGTTTAAGTAGCTTGCAAGAGAGGTTTTTGTTTTGGATATTTGACTTTTTTTATATATAAAATATTATATTATAAACAGATGTTTGGAAATATATATATACACACACGAGAGAGAGAGAGAGAGTTGTATTGCCCTTACAATATTAAAAAGACAATAAAAATATGCGGGAAGCACTTTAAAAATATTTTTTGAAAAAAGAATTATAATATTTTTATATTATTTTGATATACTTTTTATTAAAATTATTTTTAAAAAAAATAATATATTTTTAAATAAAAAAAGCAGCAAACACGCTACCAAATATCCTCCAAGTTTGTTGTTAAAATAATACAAAACTCTCGATAATGGTGAGAACGCGTTGATGGCTACTGTTCGGAGGGTGTTTTTTATTAAATTATTTTTTCTATATAAATATATTAAAATCATGTCAAAAATTATTTTAAATAAAAAAATAATTGTTTTAAAAAATTGTTTTAGAATGCAGTGTAAAACTGGTCCCTGTTCTCAGGCGTCGAGAGACTGGTAATGTGTTTTCTGCGGGTATTTAACAACGAGTTTTTAAAATATTTTTTTATATTTTTTACTTTAAATTTAAAAAAAATAATATTTTTATATTATTTTAATATATTTATAAATAAAAAAATATTTTTCAAAATGACAAAGAATTCATGCACACCGTACAATAATCTGTTTTAGGAGACGACCAGGTCGGGCTATTTTTTTTTTTTTTTATCTTTTCTTCTTGATTGACTAAGATTAGATTGAATTCAATATTAAATTGAGAAATTATTAAAAAGTCAGGAGTTAAATTGAATAAACATAAAATAAAAAAAAACCTGAGAAAGTCATAATTTAAGAAGTCTAGTGTAGTTTCCTCAAAGCTCCAATAATAAAAAAATTAGGTGGTTGAAATCAATTTAATGGAGTTTTTTTTATAAAAAAAAACAATAACGCCCTTTTTATTCCTTCTATATTTAACTGTTGATTTTTATCTTATTAGAGGGTATTATGGTTATTTAATTATACCCAGGATATTAAAAATCAAAAATTCTCCTGGACGGCTAAAATCATTGTTCATATTTGTTAAATGCAAGAAACACAGGTAATATCTGAAATAAAACGTAACCAAAAACATCAAATTTTTACTTATCATAAACAGCAGTTCGATCGTGACTTTGGTGGATCCCGTCACAATTAAAATTGTGATTTTTTAATCACTAAATGGGTGCAAAATGTATTTTTTTTTAAAACGTAATTTGGTGGATCCCGCCACAATTAAAATTGTGATTTTTTAATCACTAAATGGGTGCAAAATGTATTTTTTTTAAAAACGTAATTTGGTGGATCCCGCCACAATTAAAATTGTGATTTTTTAATCACTAAATGGGTGCAAAATGTATTTTTTTTTAAAACGTAATTTGGACCGCGTTACCAAACGTCATCTAAAAGTTTCAAAAACAACCTATGCATTTTTATATTTCTTTATGACAGTCCTTCTCTTATCGTTGTTTATGCTAAAGACGTTATCTTAAAAAAAAAAATTTAAACGAAGTGATGGACGATTACAGGTGCGGATGTCCATCTTTGACTTTTAGTCATTCAACGATGGCTAAAGCGTTTTCCAGCTTCTTTTTTTTGAATAGCGACTGGGCAGGAGACGAAGACCAGTGGGGAATACGTTTGACATACATATTTTATATATTATAACATCTGTCAATTAAATCTATAGATTATTATTCTATTTTTTAAGGTTTTATTTTTTACGGGATTGCTTTGTTTATCTATATAGAAGATCCAGGGTGCAAATTTCTTGGATCAATCTATAAAATCGGACCAGTTTAATAATATGACATGCTAGCAATTTCCAAAAACTTTGCCTCAAAATTACCTTTCAAAGGTATTTTAATAGCTCCACTTGTCAGCAAGGATAGGCATCCAAAAAGGTCGTGAGCAATTAATAGGCGGGTGGCGGGTGGTATACTTCTCCAGGCATCAGCACACAGATATCCTGTTGCCCTGTGGCAGGACTAGTAATTTTGATGCCGGTATTCTTAGTCTTTATACCTACCATTGACCGGTGGGATTTCGAGTTTAATTCATGTCAGGATTTTAGTTGACTTAGATAATATTTTGCCCGATTAAACCGTTAGTTTTGATACTTTTAGTTTTTTCGGTTGTTAGGATAGTTATTATATATATATTGAAAAGAGTTTAAGGAATTTAATGATTTGATTTTTTTAAAAAGAGTTTAATGGTAAGGAAATAGATGAAAAGTATTGAAATTGATTAAGGGGTTTGGCTTATAGGATACTCTTAACTTTTGGCCATGTACAAAAGTGTAGCGCTCCCTTCTTTCAATTTAGATTATTTAACTTAAAAGTTAAGAAGTAAAACGTGATATTTGTGAGGTCCCGTGTATTTGGGCGAGTTAAATGTCATTTAATATGCACTTGCTATTTTTGTAGAAATATTAGGGAACATGATACTAGCTTGAAAACATGTCAATACGAGAAGAATTAAAAGAAAGGAGCATCTAGAAGGTCTGGGATTAGGTTTGAATCAAATAACGTGTATTTATGATGGACAAGACTTGTATCTGTAAAGATTCTTCTTTCTTGTTATGAAGACTTGAGATTTTACAAACCTGCTAAATTATTTTGAAAGGGTTGCCAAATAAAACAAGGCCAGGTTAAAGGAGAGTGGAAAAAACAGCCTTTCATGATGTATGTAATTAAATGGTTGCCATAAATTTCCAATTCAGTTTCAGGGGCCCTGGGAATAAATAGCCGGGCTTAAATTACAGGAAAATAGGTACCCTGATTAATGAGATTAATATCTTGGTCAATGGGCAATCAAAGAAACTAAGTGCTTTTTTTTTTTTTTTTTTGATAACCGGGGTGTCTGGATCAGCTTGCATGCACCACAACTAAATTCTCGGGCTCATTGAACATCATGTAAGCCCAATGAACAGGTAAAGCACCGCGGGGGTGACAGATATGTCTGACAAGGCTTGAACACTGGGATGAGAGGAAGACAAACCCCTTATCCGACCACCGGACCAAGACCTCGTTGACGAGAAAATAAGTGTTTTGGTTGATGAGACTGCTGCCCTAATAAATAGGTGATTAGAAAAACCAATTAGTTCAGTACTATAACAAATCTATAGTCTAGGGCAGAGAGGACATTGATGTCTTAAAATTGTGTTAATTTTACTAATTTGTAAAGTTAAAGGTTTATACGATGCTGGCGTTCCCTTCCAAGCAGTTATTACCATTTATGGTAATAATGCTGCCACCGGTAGTTCCAGATGGAACTTTCATTGTCGTTTTGACAAATTCAAGTTCAACTTGATCTGCTCGTCATAAAGGTAGTATAACCAATCAATTCATGCTTTCTGTCTACTTGCTAACTATTACCATTTCTAGTTATTTGATGAATAATTGTTTTGGGAATAAAAAAATGCAAGATTTTCAAATTTTCTTTTTCTTAAAAAAAAGTTATGAATTAAAAAGTCTATTAAAAAAAATTCATTCCAGAGAAGCTAACTAATTACATGCATCTGGTTTAATATATCAAGAACTATTTGTGCCGATAAATAAAAAACAAAGTATTCACATGCTTGTTCAACTTGTCTAATTACATGCCAAATTATTTTTTAACATAAAAAATAGTAGTGTGCGAGTGTTAGGATCACAAAGTCAATGTTTAAATATAATAAAAATCACATGCATTAATAAAAATATATAATATCTTAAGCTATTGTTTACATATATAAAAATACAACAATGCTAAAATTATTACAGTAAAACACCATTCTCGTAGTCTTTTTAGAATATTTTTTTTTCTTCAAAAAACAGTGTATTGAAAATAATAATAAAAAACTAAGATTTTTTTTATTTTGCTCTTAATCAATTCTTAAATTTTGTTTTCCTTGCAACTGTGCCCCTAAATTCAAATAATTAAGCTTAAAAACAACAAATCTAGTCCTCTAAAAATCCAATTTTATTAATGTAGCCCAAAAGAACTTATTTCTTTTTATCATCTAAGCTCATAATAAAACTAATTTAACCCCTTAAAGTCCAATTAAGTTTCTAAACTTAATAAATTTGACTCAAATTAATCTTTAAACTCAATAAGACCTTTAATCAAATCTATTATTAAATTAAATTGACTTATTAATTTTTTTTATTATGGCTTTACACTCAATATTTATCAAGATTCATTCAATAATTATTTCACTTGATCTTAAATTTACATCTTTCATCAATTTTGAGTATAATGATGTGCATATAAGCTTCCAACTTTGCTCAACACTATAGCTTGTTATGCTTGAAAATTAAATTGTCAATCTTTTTTTATTTTCATTTAGATTTATTTATTTTACTTTTAAAAAATAGAAATTGACGGGGGATCCAAAATTAGGTAATGATAAGCTATATAATTTTAAAATTGAATTTCTACAGTAAGGATGTGAATGCAATAATTTTGATTCATTGAATGAAACAGATATCAGTCTGCCACCACTTGCCCTGCACTGTATCTCACAATTGTTTTGACAAATATATAACCACTCATGCCCTAGTGGATGGATTGTCTTAAACTCACTCGTGCCCTAGTGGACGGATTGTCTTAAACTCACTCGTGCCCTAGTGGAGGATGGATTGTCTTAAACTCACTCATGCCCACTCACTCATGCCCTAGTGGATGGATTGTCTTAAACTCGCTCGTGCCCTAGTGGATGATGGATTATCTTGGGCCCCGTTTGTGTTGCTGGAAAGTGGTTTTTTTTTTTAAAGTGAATTCCGATACTTAGCAGTGTTATGGAAAATGAACTGGAAAACACTTTCCAGTGTTTGTTTGTGTTATGGAAAATAATTTATTAATAAATTATTATTTTTTTCAAGTTTATTAAAATAATGAGGAACAAATCTTACAACTTAAAAAGTTGAATGAGAATGAAATTGAAAAAAATATAATTTCATAAATTATCTCAAATAAAATAAATAATAATCAAAATAATAGAGATCAAGTCTAAAAAAAAAATAAAAGGTGAACAAATTAAAATAATAATAATTAACATTTCATAAATTATTTCAAATAAAATAAGTAACAATAAAAAAAACGAGGACCAAATTTGATAGATAAAAAATTTCAATAAAAAAATGATAAGAAAAAAAGCAAATAGCAATTATAAAAATAAGGACCAAAATTAATATAAAAATTAAATTTTAAGAGATGGAATTGAAAAATAAATATTCAAAACAAATTATATATAGCAATCAAAAGTTTGAGGATCAAATTTGATATAATCAGACAAATAATGACATTTCTAAATTTTTTCACAACTTCCGGAAAGTGTTTTTCCGCCCAAATTTTCCCGGAAAACACTTTCCCCGAAAAACCAAGCCAAATTTTTTCTTTGACTCGAAAAGTATTTTCCGTTGACCAACTTTCCGGAAGGCAAACAAACACATGAAAGTTTGGAAAGTGGTTTCCCGGAAAGTGAATTCTGGAAACAAACACAGCCTTAAACTCACTCATTTTCCTTTTGACTATATTTTTTCAGTTTCTTATTATTGTTTTTATTAAAAACAATTAATAATTGTTCTTTCTTCAATGTGTAGGACTGCGATTGATCTCCGCCATACTTAAATATTGATGCGTTGCAATCACATGGCATTAGAGGTGTTTATCATTTAGTTTCATTTTTTTTTAAAAAAAAATTGTTTTTTTCTTCCATGTGTAGGATTGCGATTGATCTCCGCCACACTTAAATATTGATGCGTTGCCATCACATGTACTGTATTTGCCATTTAGAGGTGTTTATCATTTAGTTTCCTTTTTTTTAAAAATATTTTTTAAAAATTAATTATTTTTTTAGATATTTTTAAAAATGCTGATTTCAAATATAATTTTTAGATATTTTAAAATGCTGAGTTAAATGTCATTTAATATGCACTTGCTATTTTTTGTAGAAATATTAGGGAACATGATACTAGCTTGAAAACATGTCAATACGAGAAGAATTAAAAGAAAGGAGCATCTAGAAGGTCTGGGATTAGGTTTGAATCAAATAACGTGTATTTATGATGGACAAGACTTGTATCTGTAAAGATTCTTCTTTCTTGTTATGAAGACTTGAGATTTTACAAACCTGCTAAATTATTTTGAAAGGGTTGCCAAATAAAACAAGGCCAGGTTAAAGGAGAGTGGAAAAAACAGCCTTTCATGATGTATGTAATTAAATGGTTGCCATAAATTTCCAATTCAGTTTCAGGGGCCCTGGGAATAAATAGCCGGGCTTAAATTACAGGAAAATAGGTACCCTGATTAATGAGATTAATATCTTGGTCAATGGGCAATCAAAGAAACTAAGTGCTTTTTTTTGTTTTTTGATAACCGGGTGTCCGACCAGACTTGCGCTGTACCACAACTAAATTCCCGGGCTCATCGACCATCATGTAAGCCCAATGAGCGGGGTAAGACACCGCGGGGGTGACGAGCATGCCCGACAAGGCTTGAACCCGGGGTGGGAGGAAGATAAACCCCCTGTCTAACCACCGGGCCAAGACCACTGTAACGTAAAACTAAGTGTTTTGGTTGATGAGACTGCTGCCCTAATAAATAGGTGATTAGAAAAAACCAATTAGTTCGAGTACTATAACAAATTACTATATATCTAAAAGAGGTAGGCCTTTTCAACAGTAATTTTTACTGTTCACGCAGATCGAAAACACCGTGGATCGGATATTTGTCTCCCTCGCTTTGCGCGAGTTTGTGCTCGTTTACACAGGGCACTCTTTTTTATTTTTTATGGTGGAAATGGACAGATGGGAGGCTTTGGCCGAGCAGTTGTCTCGCGCGCTGCCAACACAGACGCGCGCGAGCTCGAGACGCTCGGCCACCAAATTGAAAATTCTGATTTCGTTTTGTTTTTTTTTTATTACTGTTTTTTTAAAAAAAATATTTGTTTCTTTTTTTAAAAAAGTCTTTTTTCTTAATAACTGGTTGTTGCTGTTTTTTATTACAAATCTGATTTGTTTTTTTTTTTACAATGTTTTTTTTGGTTGTTGTTTTTTATTTTTTTACAAAAAAAAAAATATTTGTACTTTTTATTAAAAAAAAAAATCTTTTTTAAAAAAAATGTTTTTTTCTTAATAACTGGTTGTTGTTGTTTTTTATTACAAATCTGATTTGTTTTTTTTTTTAACAATGTTTTTTTTCTGGTTGTTGTTTTTATTTTCTTACAAAAAAAAATTTGTATTTTTTGTTAAAAAAAAATTTTTTAATAACTGATTGTTGTTTTTATTTGTTTACAAAAAAAAAAGATTTTCTTTTAATAACTAAAGTGTCCAGGGCATCTTACGTGCACCACGACTAATCTCCGGATCCATTTTTTTTTATAATTTTTTTTTTACACAAGGACACTTTTTGTATTTTTTATGGTGGAAATGACAGATCAGAAGCTTTGGCCGAGCAGTTGTCCGCGCGCTGCCAACACAGGCGCGCGCGAGTTCAAACCGCTCGGACACAAAAATGTGATTTTTTTTTTTAAGAACTGAAAAAAAAATTAAAAAAATTGTTTATTTTTAAAAAAAAATTATTTTTTAATAACTGTTTTTTGTTGTTTTTTTTTACAAATCTGATTTGTTTGTTTTTTAAGAACTGTTTTTTTTTTTTAAATGATTTTTTGTAAAAAAAATGATTTTTTTTTAATAACTGGTTGTTGTTTTTATTTTTTTGTAAAAAATGAAATTTAAAAAAAAATGATTTTTTTTAATAACTGGTTGTTGTTTTTATTTTTTTCCAAAAAACAAGATTTTTTTTTTTAATAACTAAAGTGTCCAAACCAACTTACGTGCACCACGACTAATCTCTGGATCAAGTTTTTTTTTATATTTTTTTCCTTATTTTGTTTTGCTACTTATACATTTTTTTTCTTAACCGAGATGTCCGGGTCAGCTTACACGCACCACGGTTCTTTTTTCCCAAGTTTATTTTTTTTCCTAGCCAACTGAGCACGCCGCGAATAATCTCTGGGCTCATTATTTTTTTTTTCATTGCCTAAAGAGCTAAAACAACTTGATTTTCTACTGTAGCCCGTGACTCATTGTCACTATTCATTGGCAATTTGCTCCGATGCATCGCGGCACACGTCTATCTTTTTTTTTTTTTCAACATTGTAATACATTTAATATAATAATACAAAGAATAAATCTTTCAAAAAAAAAAAAAAGTCTTCGAATTTTAATTTTGTGCTCTGTTTTTTAAAGTTTATTTCTTAAAAAATATTTATAATATTTTGTTTTTTAATATTTCATATCTAATATTACTGGGCAAAAAATAAAACTAAAAAAAATGACAAATTTACATAGATTATCTACAATTAAAAAATATTCGAGTCACTTCCCGTTTCGATTACACTGTTTTTTTATATGACAGATAAGTAATTATAGCACGCAAAAAACTTGAGGCTTATTTCTAAAAAAAAATTATAATATTTTTATTTATAATGTGTCAGATCTAATATTACAAGAGAAAAAAGACAACTCATAATTTTTTTTTGACAAATTTACCTTAATTATCTACAATTAAAAAATCTACGACCCACTTCCCATTTCGAGTACACTATAAAGTGTGTAAGACTGATTATATGTTTCAATATTTATTGAATATTATTAGCTAAAAATATAGAGAGAGAGAAAAAAATGACCTACGATTTCTTGCAAAAAAAAAATTAATATCGGTATTCTTGAATACATTTAATATAATAATATGATTAATAAATCTTATAAATATAACTTTGGCTTTAGCTTTGAATTTAAATTTCTATTTTATACTCTTTTTTTGGTTCTTTTAATAAATGATAATCTTTTTTTCACATTTTTTTTATTTTTTTAATAATATTCGTGTTCAAGTCTTTTTTTTTAACCGGTTTCTTTTTTTTGTATTTTTTTTAACCGGAGTTTCCGTGACAACAAGTTTCTAACAAATCATTTAACCTTCTTAGTAAATTTTCTAACAAATTTTATCAAATATTTTTTAGCAATAGCAATATTCAATCAATTTTTTAGTTGAAAATTTTTTTTTTATATATATTTTATCAATTATAATTTTACCAATTAAATATTAAAATAACAAAATATAACATTTATAAGATCAATCAATTTTTTACATATATAAAAAAGCCAAGCGGAGCGGGCAAATTCGCTCGTCTATAGTCTAGGGCAGAGAGGACATTGATGTCTTAAAATTGTGTTAATTTTACTAATTTGTAAAGTTAAAGGTTTATACGATGCTGGCGTTCCCTTCCAAGCAGTTATTACCATTGATGGTAATAATGCTGCCACCGGTGTTCCAGATGGAACTTTCATTGTCGTTTTGACAATTCAAGTTCAACTTGATCTGCTCGTCATAAAGGTAGTATAACCAATCAATTCATGCTTTCTGTCTACTTGCTAACTATTACCATTTTTATTACCAAAAAAAAAAAAAAACTATTACCATTTCTAGTTATTTGATGAATAATTGTTTTGGGAAAAAAATGCAAGATTTTCAAATTTTCTTTTTTTTAAAAAATTCATTCCAGAGAAGCTAACTAATTACATGCATCTGGTTTAATATATCAAGAACTATTTGTGCCGATAAATAAAAAACAAAGTATTCACATGCTTGTTCAACTTGTCTAATTACATGCCAAATTATTTTTTAACATAAAAAATAGTAGGGTGCGAGTGTTAGGATCACAAAGTCAATGTTTAAATATAATAAAAATCACATCTTAAGCTATTTTTTACATATATAAAAATACAACAATGCTAAAATTATTACAGTAAAACACCATTCTCGTAGTCTTTTTAGAATATTTTTTTCTTCAAAAAACAGTGTATTGAAAATAATCATAAAAAACTAAGATTTTTTTATTTTGCTCTTAATCAATTCTTCAATTTTGTTTTCCTTGCAACTGTGCCCCTAAATTCAAATAATTAAGCTTAAAAACAACAAATCTAGTCCTCTAAAAATCCAATTTTATTAATGTAGCCCAAAAGAACTTATTTCTTTTTATCATCTAAGCTCATAATAAAACTAATTTAACCCCTTAAAGTCCAATTAAGTTTTTAAACTTAATAAAATCTTTTAATTTGACTCAAATTAATCTTTAAACTCAATAAGACCTTTAATCAAATCTATTATTAAATTAAATTGACTTATTAATTTTTTTTTATTATGGCTTTACACTCAATATTTATCAAGATTCATCCAATAATTATTTCATTTGATCTTAAATTTACATCTTTCATCAATTTTTGAGTATAATGATGTGCATATAAGCTTCCAACTTTGCTCAAAACTATAGCTTGTTATGCTTGAAAATTAAATTGTCAATCTTTTTTTTATTTTCATTTAGATTTATTTATTTTACTTTTAAAAAATAGCAATTGATGGGGGATCCAAAATTAGGTAATGAGAAGCTATATAATTTTAAAATTGAATTTCTACAGTAAGGATGTGAATGCAATAATTTTGATTCATTGAATGAAGCAGATATCAGTCTGCCACCACTTGCCCTGCACTATATCTCACAATTGTTTTGACAAATATATAACCACTCATGCCCTAGTGGACGGATTGTCTTAAACTCACTCGTGCCCTAGTGGACGGATTGTCTTAAACTCGCTCGTGCCCTAGTGGATGATGGATTGTCTTAGGCCCCGTTTGTTTGCTGGAAAATGGTTTTCTTTTGAAAAGTGAATTCCGGAGAAAGTGAATTCTGATATTTGGCAGTGTTATGGAAAATGAACTGGAAAATAATTTATTAATAAATTAATTTTTTTTTCAAGTTTATTAAAATAATGAGGAACAAATCTTACAACTTAAAAAGTTGAATGAGAATGAAATTGAAAAAAATATAATTTTATAAATTATCTCAAATAAAATAAATAATAATCAAAATAATAGAGATCAAGTCTAAAAAATTAAAAAAAATGAAAGGTGAATAAATTAAAATAATAATAATTAACATTTTATAAATTATTTCAAATAAAATAAGTAACAATAAAAAAAACGAGGACTAAATTTGATAGATAAAAAATTTCAATAAAAAAATGACAAGAAAAAAAGCAAATAGCAATTATAAAAAATAAGGACCAAAATTAATATAAAAATTAAATTTTTAAGAGATGGAATTGAAAAATAAATATTCAAAACAAATTATATATAGCAATCAAAAGTTTGAGGATCAAATTTGATATAATCAGCAAATAATGACATTTTTAAATTTTTTCACAATTTACGGAAAGTGTTTTTCCGCCCTAAATTTTTCCAGAAAAACACTTTCCCGAAAACCAAGCTAAATTTTTTATTTGATCTGGAAAGTATTTTCCGTTGACCAACTTTCCGGAAGGCAAACAAACACATGAAAGTTTGGAAAGTGGTTTCCTAGAAAGTGAATTCAGGGAAACAAACACAGACCCTTAAACTCACTCATTTTCCTTTTGACTATATTTTTTTCAGTTTCTTATTATTGTTTTTATTAAAACAATTAATAATTGTTCTTTCTTCAATGTGTAGGACTGCGATTGATCTCCGCCATACTTAAATATTGATGCGTTGCAATCACATGGCATTAGAGGTGTTTATCATTTAGTTTCATTTTTTTTTAAAAAAAAATTGCTTTTTCTTCCATGTGTAGGATTGCGATTGATCTCCGCCACACTTAAATATTGATGTGTTGCCATCACATGTACTATATTTGCCATTTAGAGGTATTTATCATTTAGTTTCCTTTTTTTAAAATATTTTTTAAAATTAATTATTTTTTTAGATATTTTAAAAATGCTGATTTCAAATATAATTTTTTATAAAAAATAAATAAAAAAATATCATTTTAATATATTTTTTGAACGAAAAACATTTTAAAAAAACAACTTCAACCACACTCAAACAATTATTTAAAAGTTGATTTTGCATTGTAATACTAATTTTATTTTTTCAAGAATGTATTATGTTTTTTTTTTAATATTTTTAATATAAAAATATAAAAATGTTTTGAAAATACTAAAAAATAATTTAAAATAAGAAAATTATATTTTTTTTCAAAAAAAAAACACTTTTAAACACCAAAACAAATTGATGGAGTGAGCTACCTGTGAAGTCATGGTAAAAATTAATTAGCCCTTCGATGGTCGATAGCTACTTTTCTAAATCAACGGCCCCGTCATTTTGCCAGCAACTGCGAGTGAAGAATAAAAAAAAATAGAAAGGCAAATATTATCGATACCGCCTTGGGTCGCTGCATACAGTGCCAAATCTTTCAGCATCGATATTGATAAATACATATAAATTATGTACTGGAATTAGAATTTAATTGTTGAATTTTGGGAAGATAATTGTAGTCGGAAAAAATATGGAAAAAGAAAAAAAAATTATGTGTATTTCACGCTTGTGATTGAGATAGAACGAGTCATTGGCCTGCGCTGTACCGCAGCAATATAATTTATTTTTTTTTACCTCATTTTAATATATATAATTTATTATTTTTAATTTTTGTTTTTATCCTTTATTTTTTTTTCACTTTTTGTGCTATAGTTCTTAGTATTTTGTTTGTATTTATATTCTTAGTTTTGATTTTTAATTTTTATTGTAATTTATCTCTGTATTAAATGAAACTTGCGTTAAAAACAATGTAAATTCAGCTTTGGCGGCGTTAAAAATAGAGACTATTTCATAAACAAAGGATCAAGGCCTGACATGAACAAAATATAAATAAGAGGGATTGATGTGTAATTGAACATGCAAGAGAGAGAAAATAAGGGGAAATTAATTCAACCATTGTGATATCTCCAACTATTTTGAGCTACACACGACACTATTAAAAAAAGATATGATGACGCATAGAGAGAGACACCGAATAGATATTTTAACAGCCCACTGAGGATGCAATGAATTTGCACATAAGGACTATTCTTCTTGGAGACCCCAGCATTGCAAGCAACTAATGCTGTGTTGACAGAGATCTTCATTATTGTAAAACTAAACAAGGAATCGAGGCATGATGTATTTATTTGTAAATTTTAATATGCTCCCATTAGCAATTGTTTTTTGAAAGGGGTGATGTACCTGTTGAGCAATAGTTACTGTTATTTTTTTTAAAAAAAAATAATGTGATGAATAAAAACTAAATTTTAAAAAATAAAAAAAATATTTTAATATATTCTTTAAGTATTTTTAAACATAAATAAATCTCAGATTCATACAAACTACCCGTTAGCCCAATGTACAACGGAACCCATTACCATAGCCCATCTTAAATGCTTATGTCTCTATCCGGACCCATTATCCTAGCCTATGTATTCCCTATGCTTATGTCTGTCTGAACCCAATGTAGCCCGTCAACATATTTTCTTTTCCGGGCTGAAGTTGACGAGATTTTATAATTGCCACCATGTTCCCAGTTTTCACCTAGGGCTTGCAATCCAATTACAGCCCTGTTCTAAGCATCGACCACTACGAAAAGCTAGGGCGATATAAGATCTGGATTTGCTGTGAAGTATTGGAATAGAATGGAGATTGTTACATTAGAACACCGAGTCTTAGAAATCAAAAGCTAGAAGGCAGCTCAAAAACCCTAAGGCTCTTGATGAGGAGATGTTTTTTCCACCTTTGATGCTGAGATAACAAAAAATAGAGAATCAAACCATATAGGAGGTGGTAAAGTGGTAAAAGTTTAGAGCTAAGAGATTTGCTTCTCCCGATGACCACTAGAGTCTTACATTGTCGTTAACTTTCGGGGACTCGTGAGATCAGTCGAAGTACACGCAAGCGATCCGGACACCTATATTAATAAAATAAATAAAAGAATCAACTCAAAGGAGTTGTAGCCCAGGAAGACTAGTTAGAGTCGTCCCTAAAAGCATATGAGAAAAAGTTTTCCAAGAGAAAAAAGTTTCTAGCTTTTGAGGCAAAGATCACCACAATATATCTACTTCCCTTGTGATAAATGAAGCCCATACCATATAGTCATTCTTCATAAATTAAAAGGATAGATGGGGACCAAACAAAAAAGCGTTAAAAAATTACTAAAAACCATAGTATACTAACAATTTTTTTTATATATTAGAACTTTTTATTTATTTTATTGTTTTTTTCTAAATGCTTTCCAGTTTAGATAACACCAACTTAAAACTTTATGTCGAGAATACGCACTTAAAGTAGCAAAATCCTCCTTTGTAAATAAAGTCTATGTTTTGCTCTTGCTTATGTGCTATTATCTATGTTTGTATATTATGATTATGCTTAGAATAATTTTGAAAGTTGTGATGTACCTTTTTGGATAAAAAAAAAGAGAGTAAAGTCACAGCATAGTTCAAAGTGTTTCTTCTTCTTCTCTTTTTTTTTCAATTAATTTCTTTTTACATGAATATAATACATATGTAACAAGTATGAAAATGGGACATGACAGGGATTTAACTTCCTGGCGTGTCGAGACTATATATAATACAAATTAATACAACAAGCCATCATCAAATATATGCGTATGGAATAAATAAATCCCAGAATGCCGTCTGATTTTAAGAAAAAAGAAACAAAATTGAACTATACTAATTGATTCATTGAATCATGACAAGTTGCTAGCAAGCTTTTCGAGAGACATTTGGGTGCAGAGTCAGACTGCATAAAACAGCATTTCGAATACTTTCCCACAAACGAACACTATTCCATGATTCAAGAGCAGGCCCCCATGAACACCGCCGCTGTCACATGACAACAAGTTCTTCAAGCTTTACATGCTGTTGGATCATGAAAAGAAGAAAACTTTGATAAACAACGATATGGGTGTTGTTAAAAGTTAAATTATAAATATAAATGGTGTGAGGAAAGCATCACATGCTTTCCCTTTCACTTTTTTTTATATATTTTTTTAATTGGGCTGTACCTTTTATTTTGTTTTTTTTAATAATCTAGGGTGTCTGGACCAGTTTATGTGCATCACGACTAATCTCCAGGCTCACGTTTTATTTTATATTTTTTTTTCCTGTTTTTTTCCTACTTATATGTTTTTCTTTTGCATTTTTTTTATAACCAGGGTGTCCGGTCCACCTTAAGCTCACCAAGATTCCCCCCCCATATACATTTGTTTTTTGTTTTTTTTGCACTTTGTAGTTTTCCTCACAGAACACTGTGGATTGCTACAATGATTTCTCTTAATTTTTTTTTACTGCGCTGTCTTTTTTTTTGTTGATAATTGAGGTGTTCCGGGTCAGTTTACGCGCACCAACACTAATCCCCGGACCCACTTCGTTTTATATTTTTTCCCCCTAGTTATATATATTTTTTTAATTAGGGGTGTCCGGGACAGTTTACGTGCACCACGACTAGTTACCAGAGCCACTTATTTTTTACCGAACCCATTTATTTTTTTATTTGCTACAGTGTTTTCCCGCTTATGTCTCAGTGAACAATGATTTTAGCCTTGGGTCTAGGGTATTTTTGATTTTTTAATGTTTCTGGGTACAATAAAATGATCATAATACCCTCTAATAAAAACAAAAATCAATAGTTAAATCCAGGGCTATGAAGGATATTGCACATGTTTTTCATAATACACAAATACAAAATAATTTTTGTATGCATGCATAAGAGAGAGTTTCACTCTCATTTTACACCACCAAAGCTAAAGTAACTATATTTTTTAACGCAAGGTATATTTAATACAAATAAAAATTTAAAATCTAAACTAAGAGCAAAGGTGTATAAATACAAACAAAAAATTATGAACTATCTCATAAGGAACGGAAAAAATCAAGGGAATCGAAACTAAACAAAAAATAAAAAAGAATAAAAACTGAAATACAAAACAAGAAACTATATATTTTAAAACTAGATAAAAAAAAATTTAATTCTAGTAGCGGAGCACGGGTTTATGACTGGGTAACTCTTAATCCATGTCTAGTACTGTTCTCAAACGCATGCATTCAAGCTATCAATATGATAAAAAAATTCCAGCGGCGGAGCACGGGTTTGTGGCTCGTTAACTTATAATCCATGTCTAATATTGCTCTAAAATCATGTATTCAAGCTAACAATATGATGAAAAGTATTAAACTTTATTTAATTTTTTATTATATGAGATAAGTCAACCCTCATTACTGCAAACACTTTCGGTCATTAACTTGTTAATTACGTTTTAATCGACGTGACGTGTATTCCATTTCATTCAAAGATAAGGATTATTCTACCACAGGAGGATTGGGCTGTTCCTGCAGTCTTTTTCATAGATTTTTTTTTTCTTTGCAAGGTTCACGATGATGAATATGGGAATGGTGGAATTCGAATCGGAAGCATCATCTTTTTGCTAGCACGGAGTTCGACTGAATTGAGTTTTCTTCACTATAGTGTCGGCGCATTGAAATTTTACCTTTCTAGCATGGTAGATATCAAATTAATTAGCAAATGGAAGTGTTTTTTGGAATTAATTTTCGTTTAATTTTTTTTGAATATTTTTAAATTGTTTTTATGCTAAAAAACATACAGCAAATATTTTACCACAATGTTTAAATTTATCTTCTTTCAAGTGGTCACATAGTAGATTACATGCGGGCAGGCATGCTTAATTAATATCTAAAAAGTTGCCTCCTTTAGGGCTTACGATTTATAAGATTTGATTTTATAGTTTCCCTTTTCACAACACAATGCCAGTTCTCGCAGAGGTAACATAAATGTATATGATTTCCAGCCTAAAAGTCAATTAATTTGACCGGTTTGTCTTCTAATTTTCACAACTCCCGACAATTAAACTCCATAATCCCAAGTAAAAAAACCCTCAAATTAATTGCAAGGGAATTGGAGAAGAGATAATAGCTGGGTTTCAAATCTCATATTTCTAGCTAAAGAACAAAATGACAGTGAAATAAATTCAGAGGATTACTGCAACGAAAGCTTACATGGAACACACCTTCAAAATGTGACGACATATATAAGAATGTTGTCTAAACTATATGTTAATATATATTGTTTTGTAATAATATGATAATACTTCAAGACATGACGTATGTCAACATCTGTAGAATGCCTTCATCTTGTTCCCCTACCTTCGACACTTACGGGATATGTTTGAGATATTTGGAAGTATATCAAAATTTTATTTTTTTTATTTTTTAAAAATCATATCAAAATATGAAATTAATTTAAAAGTATCAAAATATTTTATTTAAATAAAAATAAAAATAAAAATATATTTTATTAATTTACAGTATATATATATATAAAGACCGCTCCACTGGCTAATCCAATCAAGAGCGACACGTCGGGGGGGTATCTATATAGTTTATGCCGAGTGGGAGGTCGACGACGATACTTGATGATGCCACTTGGTTCCGGCTCTTGTTTCGAAGAGGACCTTTTTGCAGCCCCCATGAGAGATTTAATATATTTTTGGATGTTTATGCTTTTAAAAATATTTTTTTTGTTTATAAGTATATTAAAATAATATATTTTTTTATTTTTATAAATTTATTTTTGATATCAGTATATATGAAAATGATCTCATAATATCAAATTATTATAAATTAAAATTAAAATTAAAATTTTAAAACTTTTTCATTTTTTTAAAAATATAGTATCAAACAATCTACGATAATTGAATATCAAATGGGAGCCGAGCTTTGTCTCCGGGCTAACCAAATGTCCCAACTACCCCAAGCCACATCCCTTAATCTCATTCATCAGTGCTGGGTAACTTGCATACACGGGCCATCGTAAAAGGGGAAAACTCACGCACAGAGAGAGAGAACAAAAAAGTTGCTTCAAAATGAAATTCCTGTGAGCAAGGTAACATGCAGAGAATAAATGAGACCATTCTCAGGCGTCAGCCCAACCTGGAACTCATTCAGTCATTTCTGTGGGAATGACCATCTCCTTTTTGACTTTGGTGACTGGGCTGCAATAATTTGAGGCCAATTTTAATTAATCATATTGATATTCGTGTAACTATATAATACAAATTTGAGATTATATAGGTAGATGTAGGACTAAATCTAGAATTCAAACGAGTTAACCTACCTCTATTAAAAGAAAACGAAAGGGAAAAAAAAACACATGATTGTAAACTCTTCTAGTGTTTCCGTAGACATGATTTCTTTGTTGACCCCATAGGCACACGACACCATGATACTTTCTAATAGTTGGCTCCACTATGAACTCCACTTTAATATATATTTATATATATAGATGGATAAATAGCTGTTTACCTTTCCAGACTAAGATGAGAAAAAAATAAAATAAATGCTCACGTGATCCTCACATGAGCCTGTGCACGCTGCTCTAGTCACTGGACATTCTGCTCTCTGAGATTGAATTTGTTGAAATAAGAAAAAATAATTTAAAATCAAGACTCTCTTCGATAGAAAATGAATGAAAATATACCCAGTTCATCAAGGGTACAAGCCAAGAAGAAGACAGCTCAAATTAAAATAAGGGGTTTTCGTAAAAGGAAAGTCATTAAAATGGGGATCCGTCTACTTGACCATGCTCGCAAGCAAACAAGCTATGTTTTTGCTGGCAAGCCGACGAGTGCAGCTGGTTTTGTTTCAGAAGGTATAATGGCTTTTGCTGAAAAAGGGTGGCTGACGACTGAGCCCCGCTGATATTTATCCAAAATCAGGAAGGGCATCTTGGGTGTCGCAATTGTTGACGCTCCCCATCAACAGCGACCCGTCGCTCCACTTCCCCCACAGAAACCTAAGGAGCACACTTTCAGTTAGACATCCCTCTCACTCCAACTTCAACAGCCATTTGGCTTATCCTGCCTCCTATTGTAATAACAAAAACCTGTAATATCTTGATACCCGCGCACTAAATAATCGATACCCACGATCGATGGTGTTGGTTTAATAGATGATGCTTTTTTTTTATTTATTTGAAAATATATTGAAATTTTAATACACGACTATTATAAAGAAAAAGGTAATAGCTCGATGATACATGGATTCCCATACATGATACATACATGAATACGTATTTCCAACAAGTTTAAAAGTCCATCTGCTGAACACCAACTTACTATAGTAGCCCACAACTCTCCCCCATAAATTATCAACGGATACTGTAGAGCTTGAAAAAACAAAAAAAAATGTCTCCTCCCCTTTCCAGCCTTTCTCTTGCTCGTATCCATCGCCTTTACCTCTGCCTCTGTTGCGCCACTCCGGCCTGGGTTCTACGCCGAGACGTGCCCGGAAGCTGAATTCATAGTCAAGGATGTGATGAGGAGGAACATGATTAGAGAACCAAGAAGTGCTGCCTCGGTCATGCGTTTTCAATTCCATGATTGTTTTGTTAATGTAAACTTTGCTTTATACACCGAAAAACTTTGTACATGTTTCCATTTCAATCTTGCATTATTTTTCTCTCACAAGGATCTCGATTCGTCATTCTTTGATGGGTTCCTCTTCTTCTTCATCTTACAGGGTTGTGATGCTTCTATGCTGCTCGATGACACACCAAACATGCTAGGAGAGAAGCTTTCTCTGTCCAACATAGATTCTTTAAGGTCTTATGAAGTTATCGATGAAATCAAGGAAGAGCTGGAGAGGGTATGTCCAGGCATGGTTTCTTGTGCAGATATAATCATCATGGCCTCCAGAGATGCTGTTGTCCTGGTAATTAATCTCTTCCCGTGATGTAAAACTTCTGTCTTTTTTGCTTTATAGGGCAAAATTACAGCCTAATGTACCACTATGGTACCAACAACTTCGCCGTAACACAATTGGATCTTGGGTTGCCTAGCCGCCTTGGCAGTAAGCTTTTGCTCACCGGATATTCTGCGAAATGGGTCCTCTGTGTCCAACTTTTGTCCCTTACCATCCATGCATTTGAAGAAAACAACGGCGTAGCAATAGCTAGCTAGTCTTTAAAAAAGGTCATGCTTCACCCCCCCCCACCTCCTCTGGTCCCCTTCCTAGGAGAAGAGTACTGCTGTTAGGCTAAAAATATCCACGATTTTGCTAACGTTGAGCATCTGGTCACAAGCACTGTGGATGTGGCCTTCAATCCAGTCTGCTAGAGAAAAATCATAGAGGGTCAATAATTGTAGCTTATGAAAAGCTCACAGTTTGACAATAATTGTATTCTAGACCTCCCTTTCAAATGTAGTGGGTCCCTGCACTATTCCACCATGAAATCTAGTGGCTTGAGGCTTGATTAATAGTGACACGTTATAGATGCCGGTATTCTAAACCTCCACTCTACAAGTAACGAAGAGAAAAATCTCAGAAGACTTGGTCAGACAGGACAGAACCCTTTGTTAAGGAACTGGGTTTTTTTTTATCTGAAACTTTACTCTTCGTTCTATCCTTTGTTTTGAATCAGAGTGGAGGACCTGAGTGGGAGGTGAAGTTGGGGAGAGAAGACAGCTTAACAGCCAGCCAAGAGGATGCCGACAATATCATGCCCAGTCCAAGAGCTAATGCAAGCCTCCTCATAGACCTCTTCGAAAGATTCAATCTGTCTGTCAAGGATATGGTAGCCCTTTCAGGATCGCATTCTATCGGCCAGGCTCGGTGTTTCTCTATAGTCTTCAGGCTGTATAACCAATCAGGCTCCGGCAAGCCTGACCCAACAATTGAGCCGAAGTATAAAGAGAAGCTAAACAGGCTTTGCCCACTTGGTGGAGATGAAAGTGTGACAGGAGACCTGGACGCAACACCGACTATATTTGATAACAGATATTTCAAGGACTTGGTTGCTGGGAGAGGGTTTCTTAATTCTGATCAAACACTTTACACATTTCCTGAAACAAAGAAATATGTAACCCTTTTCAGCAAAGACCAGCGGGCATTTTTTAAAGCCTTCGCTGAGGGCATGATAAAAATGGGTGACCTGCAGTCTGGCCGGCCTGGGGAGATCAGAAGCAACTGCAGGATTGCCAACAGCCGGCCTGTTGATGCACTGTTGGTGTCTTGAGTGAGAGATCTAGGCTCAGCATACAAATACAATAAGATTAAATATAATTCATCTAGTGAAAAATGTTTTCTGGGATAATGCTAGAATTGTGATCAAATTTTTCAAGTGGGATTATTGACTGCTATCAATTTTATCCTTCAAAAAAGATGCCCGTTGCTGGTATCATCTTGAAAATTTAAATATTACTCCTGGAAGACTACTTTCTTGATTCTGCCCTTTGTCTACGTTCCCTTTTATCTATGTTGAAATATGTTTTAGCATCATGAGGCCATGAGAGCTCCACAATCTTTCTTCTGCTGCCACAAAATCAAATTGTTTACCAGGAATCCTTCTACCACTGCTATGGTTCAGATAGCTATGGAGTGTAGTGACGCAGAAGATCTTATAAAACTGGGATTTTCGAACAATTATTACACCAGTCTCGCTTTTATTTGAGTGGGAGAAGAAGCATATCCATCCACTGTCAAATAATTTCTTCGATAAAAAGCATTTTCTTAAATTTTGTTGATTCATGGTGCCAATCGAGCACCACCTAATACCATATTTATATAAGATTCTTCACTAGATTAAAAGGTCTGAGGACATTCAGATGACAAGGATAAATTTTTATTTGTGAAATTTGACAAAAATCAAAATTCAGACCGAAACACATGATGATAAGACAGTTCTTTAACTTAAAGCTAACAAGGATGGCGATAGATTCCTTTCTCTTATCTTCTACTCACTCTTCATATATCTCCTGTCCTTAATATTTAACTTCATTTTTATTGGATCCTTCATTTCCATCTTTCTCGAAAAAAACCTCCGATGAAGAAGGTTTATATTTTTTATAATCAATTTATATGTAATAAAGTATATAATTTATTTAAAAATAAAACATTTTACATGTATGAAATATTGATAAAATTATATATATATATATATATATATATATATATATATATATATATATATATATATATATATGGAGGTTTATTGAATAGAAAATACTGTCTTTAGATTCAAATAAATTAAATATTTTTATATAATTTCACCTTTTATATTTGTGTTTGGTATTGTAGCCGCTTGATGTGTTTTTTTATAAATATTATTCACTTGAAAATAATTATATTTATATAGTAATATTAACATGTTAAAATCATTAAAATATATTAAAAAATATTATTTTAGATCTTTTTTAAATATAATATATTTACAAAAAAAACATAAATTAACACAATCCCACGATCATAAAAGCTAGTACGAATCTGCCATAATGGAACCGGGAGCGATAGTGATCACTATCCAAAAATTAGTGAAGGGTTGCAGTACTTCCAATAAAGCTCTGACAGCAAAAGAGTGCTCACAGGAGTAATAGGCTATCAAACAAGCAGGGGACAATTATTGGGAACAGCTGGCCCACTTTAGAAGAAGGGTTAATAAGGGCGGTTTGGAAGCGCCATTAGAAGAAGTTAATTTTTATAAAAAACAATTATTTTTACTTCTTAAAATTTATGTTTCAAATTACTCAATTATAAGATATTAAATAAATAAAACTAGATATGTATTTTAATAGGCTAGTGAAGGAAGAAAGACACCACACCAGCATGCTCTCATGGGCACACTCCCCTACTGTTCCATGCATTCTCTCATTTTGTTCCAAGCAGGTTAGTTTCAGTCATGGGAAGTTCGTATTTCTGAACTACTAAATCAGAAATAAAATATTTAGGTTCATGCAGATTTAATAAAATACATTTCACTTGAACAAAGCTATTTACCTAAGATTTAGTAATGACTTGTTCTCTTTCTTTGTGTATGTCTATTACTCCCGTGATGTTTTATTTGTTTATTGGGATTATAGAATATTTAGTGGATCTGAAAATTAGCGGAACGGACACCCAATCTGTCATACTGCTAAAGCCACACTGTGAAGACTCGATCCGTAGCATGGTTTTCTGCAGAATCAATGAATGAATGCTTCAGGACTGAGCTCCACCCCTTCAAATGCAAATCTTTCAACAAAACATGCACGGCGGCAAGTTCTGACCATCCATCCATGCAACCGGAACATTGCCACCAACCTTGTTACAAGCATGAAGCATCTCTACCTGAAATTAACACCAAATTAAACCTAATTAAGCTACCATGCTTCATTAACCCATGGATAGAACCTTGAAGTCGAGATGGGATGTTTTAAATTTAATGAGAAAACCCAGAATGACCACGTCATTAAGTATTAGGCTATTAACACTGTACTGTGCCAATCTTCAAATCACCAACGTTCATCCCATTCTATATAATACTGTGGAGCACAGCTATCTATGTGAGCTCTAGTCAAAAACATGCAATGGCAACTTGATTTGCATTAAATTTTGTGATGTTTTCGAAGTAATAAAGCCACCAAACCAGCTAGTAAATCAACTGTGAGTTGATAAAGACCGACAATCCATTGATTAATGGATGAAAGAATATCAGATTATCATCTCTGCCCACCAACATGAACCCATTTTGACACATATCAGATGGTAACGGCTGACAAGGGCTGGGACCCTTCTGGTCAGTGTGTTCCCCAAAAGGGACGGTGGTGCTGAGAGTTACTTTTGAAAGACATTGCACCAAGACCAGAATTAGGCCCGCCCCCACCGCCCTTGAACACCACGAAGAATATTCACGAGAAGAGATATTTTGGCAACTTGTCCTTGCTGCCTTCAATAGGGGCAAAAATAGAGGGATGATGATTGATGGTACAGGATAAGAAAAATCCTAGTAATCTGTGCCGGCCCAAATGGCTAGGATGCTGATTCCCTAGTCCCCTCCACCACACCGAATCGCTCTCTTCCCCCACCATGGCATGCACTTCGTCTTCCAGAAAATACATCTTTACAGGTTCATCTTCAATTTTGTCCGAGAAAATATATTCCTGTAATGAAAACAATAAATTTATTTTTTTAGGAATTTTAAGAATTCTATTAGACATGTAACTTACTAGTAAAAAATCTTTTAAACCCTTTTATGATATGATAGATAAATTGTTGTAACTTAAGAGTTAAATTATAGCTTTTTTACTTCACAGAAACCAAGAATCATGACATTTTATTAATAAGAAAATCCAAACACCTTATAAATTGTTAATCAGATTATGCTTTTAATCTTTATGGTTTTTTTTTTTGCCATTGATTTAACACATGATAAAAGAAAGTAATGTGAAATAATGCAACAAGTACACTTATTTTTTTTACCCACACACCTTACAACTATATTTTTATCAACCCGGTATGACCCATAAACTTGTGGTCTGTCATGAAATCAGGATAACTTGATAGAAAAGAATTGATAAAAAAACTATAAAACCACTTATATATATATTGAACAATAAAATGAAAAATGACTAAATTGAAGAATTGAATAAAAAACAAATAAAACTTTTTTATAAAAGAACTAATATTAAATATAAAAAATAAAAAGAATAAAAACTAAAATAAAAATATTAAAAACAAAGATGACTAAATTGTATGTTTTGGGGGATGAGAGAGAAAAGATGAAGAAACAAACAAAGAAAGACTTGCTGACAATAAATCGCTCCACCTCCATCAGCACTTGTTGCACCAAAGAGTAAAAGAAGTTGGCCACTAGGAGGGCACTGGTTTGGTCACTAGAAGACATGTGCCACCCAAAAACTACGGGCACGTGACGCCAACAACTTTTAAAATATTAATTAATTATATGATTAAAAACCAAATAACCGACAATGCTTATGGAATTAATGAAAAACAAAAAACAACCTGTTAGCTGAACTTTTACTTTTTTTTGGGATTCTAAAAGTAAATATATCTTTTTACCATATTTAAAAAACCTTAAATACCCTTGATCGGCAATAAATTTAAGGGTATTTAAATCATTTTATTATTCATAAGAAAATAAAAGTCACGAATACACCCACCAAATAATTAATGAAAAAATAATTAATAGGTCATATAAAGAGATCAAGATACCCCTCATTTTTTTCTTGGACTGACACGAAAGTCACGGCACTGGCGATGAATAGTGAGTTCAGAACGAGCAGTGAATACTTCTACACGTTTTGGAGTTCTTGTTAATAATAATAGATTCCAAAATATGAAATCCTCAAGGGAACCAAGTGGTTATCAAAGTAATTTTAATTTGTTTTTCTGGCCAAAAAAAACAAAGAGTGACCTTGTCTTGAGAGCTAAACGGATATTGAAGCCACCGCCGATCAAATCTCAAGACAGGAACTGGAGCTAGATGTGCACCTTGGGAGATGCTGCCCGATGATCGACCTCAGATGAGGGTTTTTTAAGAGTAGATAATTTTGAGATTTTTTTAATTGGTCCTGATTTCTCAGCTCGTGAGTATGAAACATGGACTCCGTGTTACTATTAGAAACACAAAATGATCAAGTGGTTTTGTGACTCACAATTCCAACAAGCTAGTTGTAATATTTTAAATTTACAGGCTTAATATCATCGCAGGCAAAGACTAGAGAGGGAAGACAAATAAACACCCATCATAAGATCTGCCAGGGTACAGCAGCGCTTGCCAGCATGAGTTCCCGTAGAAACAAACTGTAAATATAACCACCTCAAGGAGATTCTAATAAACACCCTACCCCTCCTGTCCACATGATCTCGACGTATATGTTTACAAGAATAAAAAAGGCATTTTCATCCTCAATTCCCTTTAGATAACAACTCAAAACCATGAATTTAAACCGCCGATTAATGACTATATCCCAACCTACCAACTATGTGTAGGTGATATGTTTTCCAAAGTTTATACATCACCAAATAGCAAGACCTTGTACAAGGTACAGTTCATTAAAATTTCAATTCTTTTGTGCTGACTTGCGTTTCTTGTGACTGGAAGAGAGGTCCTTCCAATTGCAATATACTAACACACGCACACAAAATGAGAAGGGTCTTTAATATCAAGTCATCCAAATACTTTCCAGTCTTAACATCAACCCATGGAGCAGAGGATGCTGGGATGGCAGCAGCCAGCTGACCTGACTGAGAATTCATAAGA
Organism: Salix udensis; assembly: GCA_029204005.1. Classification (NCBI taxonomy): domain Eukaryota; kingdom Viridiplantae; phylum Streptophyta; class Magnoliopsida; order Malpighiales; family Salicaceae; genus Salix; species Salix udensis. The sequence continues at coordinate 13,143,047 of CM055023.1, forward strand.
TCCTACAATCAATTCCCGAAGGCTCATGATATCAGCGAGGTGAATAACATCTACTGGCCCAAAACTAAGTTTTGAAAGAAAGAAATTGATTTATTTATTTCAAGGAAAAACTGGCGAATGTGATCTGAAGGGAACCAAAACACAATTTAACATTCAGATAAGATTGCTTCGTGACCATCTAGACCTTGTAAATTTGAGATCCAAGTATCCAAGTACCATGAATCCAGAGTTGATTAATAAGCCAAAAATATCTGAATGCAGACAGTTACACATTCCACAATATCATGGAAGCAAAACAAAAAACCCAGATGCTTAGAATCATTAAATATCTAAAAATTAACCCCAACAATCCAAAGAACAGCAAAAATTACCTTGAGCTATTTGAAGAAATTCAGCGCTGACATTACTCATGGACCAAGTTACAAAACACCTAAGCCACCACTGAGGGCTTTGAGGCAGCAGATAGTCTAGATCTCTTCTTTGCCAAGCTCTCACTGCGGTGCTCACGCTGCTCCTTCAACCTGGTGGCAAGAAGCTTCTGATACTCAGCTGCCTCAGACTTAGCCTTTGAGATTCTCTTCTTCTTGTCAGATATTCTTGCACGCTTCCTTTGCAAAGTCAGGGGAGTAACCAACCTTTGAATTTTGGGAGCTTTGCTAACCTTCTTACCTGTAGACCCAGAAAAAAGATGCCTTGTTATTTTTTAAAAGTAGTGTAAATTCACCAGATCATGATCTGGTGGTAATTAATGCTCAGGTCCTTATCAAATTCAAATGAAAAAAAATAAATAACAAAGGGAATAATGAGAACAACTGACCAGCTTTGTTTGTAAATGTCCGGCGGTATGTGTTAACATACTTCCTAACATCATCCTCCTTAGAGAGGTTAAACAGTTTCCTGATCTTTGATGCCCTCTTAGGACCTCTCATCCTTGGCTTCTCAACATCAGTCAGGCCAGGGAGATCATTCTCACCCTTCTTCACAATGACCAAATTCAAAACTGAGAGATCTTGACTAACAATGCATCCTCGAACAGACTTCCTCCTGCGCTCTCCATTTCTCCTGCCGTATCCACGGAAGCAAGGTGTACCTGTTAATGAGCATTGTAAACGAATTAGATAAGTCCTGCAAAAGAAAAAGGCAAATACCACAGGCTTAGTAACACGTGCCCAGGTATAAATCCACATACCTCTGTGCAGCAAAAGACGAACACGACCTGGAGTTAGAACTCCTTGCTTCATGGGGAAACCTTGCTTGTCACAACCTCCCATAATCTTAAATACATAACCATTGAATTCCTGTATAATACAATCAGGTGTGTTGACATCAGAAAACAAAAAAAATACAACTTTGAAACACTAGCTCGACCAGTCAACTTCTGGCAAAAGCATACCTCGCCCAGTGCATCTCCACTGACTTCTTGTGAGATTCTCTTGTCAAAGAATGCACGCCTGCCATAAATATAATAAAAGATTAAGAACTATAGGGAAAGTTTTCCAATAAGTCCACTTCAATGAAGCAAGTGAGTCAATAATTGCCGGGGGATAGTATGATCAAACACACCAAATAGGACTTCTAATACTTTGTGAAAAAGACTAAATTGTAAAAACTAAATCACATTGGTGATCGGAACTGCTAAAAATCATTAAGAATTTTTGTGCAATTAAAATTAGAAGGATGAAAAATAGATTAAAATTGCAGTTCCAGTGCATATTTATCCTCGAGGTCTAAAAACTACAGATGGACATTAAGATACATTTCGATTACACTATATTCATCGTATTTTCAAGATACACTATGCTAAACTAAACTGTCGTTTCCCCCTAAAAAGAAATCTATGAGACCAGAACCCAAATGGAGAATCATAAAACCCTGAAATTTCATACGCTAATTTCCCATAATGCACCTCATGAAAATCTACATTACTTTTTAGTTCCATAAGACTTGGTGACCTAAAATGCAAACACACAGTTAAGATAAACCCATACGACCTTAAATGGAAACACACAGTTAAGATAAACCCACGTACCCATTTAAAACTTAAGAAGAAAAAAATCTTTCCCATACACATACCAGCGCCGTATTTGACAAGCTCAATTTGGATTTCTTGATCTCAGAAACCACTTAAAGTTCCAAAAATTTCAAAACACACACCTATCTACACAAGAAAGCAAAACCAATGACATGCTAGAAGGAGAGATCCGTACAGTTTCTGGTCATCATCGATTTCAAGCTTCTTCTGGCACCCAGTAGTTGGATTTGCAATGTTAAACTGCCCATAAAAAAAAACAATGAAAACAGCAGCTCAGAATACAAGTAAGGGATTTGATAAAGAGAAAAGGACAGTAAAAGAGATTGAAAATTGAACCTTCATTTTGAACGGAGTCTCTCACAACACAGCACCCTAGTTGTGTTAAGGAGAGAGTGTCTCGTTCTGCTCTATTAGGGTTTGTCTCTGTGTTGTAGCGAATTAGGGTTTTGTCTTTCTGTTTTTATATGGAGGGGGGGGTTCTTGCGTATGGCTTAAATCAATTCATTAAATGTATAGTTGGGTTTAGATGAGGACACGTGCCCTTCCCCGTCAGTATTGCTTACTTTCGGGCTCTTGGGCTTAATATATTGCTGGCCTTTACTTATTAATATAACAAGATATGATTTCCCATAGAGGAAGTTTGGCTTTCAGCTTTTTTAAAAGAAAAGATGGAGATAGTAGCAACAGTTTGAAAATATAAAAAATTATTTTAAAGCTGTGCTAGAAATAAATTTATTTTTATTTTCATAATTATATTTTTAATAAAATATAATTTTATAATTTTTTTCTTTTTTTTAATATCAACCAAACGTTATTATATATAAATAGATGAATTATGAAACTATAATATGGCACAATTATGGAAATTTAGATAATTTTAAAGCTTAGTTATATAATATTAAACCATCCATATGGAGTCCTCCTTAGGCTTTTTGAGTCGTGATGGTTAATCCAATTAGGCCAGAATTTATGTTGTTGAAACCAATTAGGCCCAATTTCGTAAGAAAGTGATTTCTATCATTCTTAACTTTGAAATTGTTTATCAAACAAATGTTAATACTAAGAATAAGCGATTTTTTGAATTTATTTCTGATAAATTTCTTACACTGAATGAATCTCATAGACAAAAATCTGTGAATCTTACTAGCAAGTTTTATAATTTTAATAGTTGATATCAAAAAATAAATTTTAAAAGTGAAAACTATATATTATTTTAATATATTTCCAAGTAAAAAATATTTTAAAACACAGTTAATCAAATTAATTTGAAACTTAATTCTATTTAGAAAGAAAAAAATATTGCATTGTTGTGTTCTATATCAATATTCTAAATCTTGAGATTTTATGCATGTAGTAGATTATTGGGTTTCCCTACAATGCAAATCAAATTATTATTTTTAAATAAAAAACATTTCGATATTGTTATCATATTTTCTAATGAAAATAAATAAATTTATGAGGATTAAATTAATATGAATGGGTCAAATTGGATTATGTTAAAATAGCCTGAATTATTGGTAAAATCAAGTTTAACTCAAAAAATAATTTAAGATATATTGTTTTTTAAAAACAATATTCAAAAAGTAATTTGAAAAAAAAAATATTTTTTTTAAAATAAAAAAAATACTTTGAAAACTTTCTCACCAAGAGAGTCATATTACTCTAATTAACTTTACAAAAAGAGAAAATCAGAGCAAACAAAATCAACTTCCTTCTCAGTAAGATTGGGATCGTAAAGCAAAGCTATGCGTTTCACAACGCACAAACAAAATCACCACTCGTCTCTATATCATCTATGTCAGCATCTGTATCATGAAGATCCATGCTCCCGCCCATTTTGTGACCCCCTGCAGGTTTCCTAGCCTCTTGAATCATATCTAAAATCTCTTCAACACGCTTGTGATTCCTCTTTTGAATCATCAATTTGTAAAGCTACCGCCTTCTTCTTCATTAAACTCCACAGGCAAGTTCTTCAGAAACCAAGGGTGCCTTTTGATTTCTGGGATCGTGATTCTCTACAAAAGAGAGAGAGAGAGCTACAGTTAGCAGCACGTAATAGAGCGCTAACCAGCAAATGAAAGTTCTCTCCATTACCTTTTCAGGATTAGCTACGAAAATCGGAGACAGAAGATGATTGCATTCCTCGGAGACTCGAACGAAGCCTGGAATTGAGTACTGGACACTGAGAATCCGCTGAAGTTGGTCAAATTCTCTATTTTTAGTAACAAATCAAATTATGAGAGCGATGGGGTCATTTAATATTAAAGCTGTTAGCTAACCTGGATTGTTTTTCTGAAGTTTCTTGGATCTTCAGGATCTTCAAATGGATAAGCCCCAACCAGCATCACATACAAGGTAACCCCACAAGACCAAACATCTGCAATCTACAATTCGAATAGTCAAATAGTAAATGCTGGGGGTTAAGTGACCAAGTTGGTCCAAAAAGAGAGGAGCAATAAACAAGATTGAAATGGTCTCAAATACCTTCCCATCATACTCGTTTCTTGATAAGACTTCTGGAGCAAAATAGGGCGGTGTTCCCACAGTAGACTTGGGATGGGAATCCAACAGAGAGGACTGCACAAAATGGGGGCTAAAACATTGATTATTTGGATTTTACAATTGAGTGTCTTCCATGCAAGGCAAATCAGTAAGTTCATTGCCTTGGAATAGCCAAAGTCGCATATCTTGAGACGCGGCGCTGAGCTTCCATCTAAGAGGGTGTTTTCCAACTTCAGATCTCCATGGCAAATTTGCTACAGCAAAAAGAGAGTGCTTGATTAGTTATTGAAGATTGATAGGCAGAGTCAAGATTGTCTTTACCAATCGAAAATGAAGATTGATAGGAATTAGTACCATGGAATGGCAGTAACTGACTCCGGATATGAGTTGTTGAAAGAAAAATCTCGCCTGATAAAAATTAAATGATTAAAATCCACATGAAACAAGACGTCAGAAATCTGAAAAATGTTCTGTTCTATGCTATCCTTGCCTCATCCTCGCTGAATCTACCAGCATTGCATATTCTCTCAAAGAGTTCTCCAGCAGCTGCATATTCCATGACTATGGCTAAATGAGTTGGTGTTAGCAGAACCTGCACAATGAATTCTCCTTTCCTAAAACTTGCATTTTGAATGAAAGAAATTGGATAGATTATAACTGAACTCCCATACATATTGATATTCTTTCAACCAAAATTCTTTTTACTTTTTTATAATCTAATTAGAAGAAAATACATGAAACCTCGCATACCTCTTTGAATCTAATTATATTGGGATGGTTCAACGACCTGTGGTTCATAATCTCTCTCTGAACATGCTCATCGATCTGCATAAACCAAACAGCACTCCAAAATCACTACCATCAGATAAAATAGAGCACCAAGTTGAAAGAAACTTCATAAAAAAAAGGGTCTCCCAGTCCAGATTCATATATGAAGAAATTAGCACAGCCCATACAAAAAAAATAAATAAAGGAAACATTTTTGAATTGAAATATGAAAAAAATCAGAGAGAAATCATGAAGCTAAACATAGATCACCTTTTGCCCTCTTTCAAGATATTTAATAGCATAGAGTTCACCAGTCTTTATCTCTCTAGCTAGCTTAGCAACACCAAAGTTCCCTGTCCCAATATCTTTCAAAATCTCATAACGTTCCATTGGTAGCTAGCTAACTATATTAACTTGATGAAGGAAAGTAGGAAACTATATATGAAGAACAAGTAATCTGATATATATTCTCCTCTTTCTCTGGTACTGTCTGTCTCTTTATTTGTTTGCGTTGAGAATCTCCATAGATTTTAATGGCCACGAATGAAAAAGCTGGCCCCGACGAAATGTTTGGGGTAAGTGCCCTGCACTTAATCGACCGTCAAAAGAAAATGAAAGTAGAAGTCTTTGGAAGCTGAGAATAGTGTCAGCAGACAAGGAAAGGAAGGTAGCGATTGATTACTGTAATAAGATGAAGACAATAAAAAAAATAGAGAAATAAAATAAAATTATGATCTCAAACTTGGCCGACTCGGAGCTTAAATTAGTCTGAATTTTAAAAAATAAATAAAGAAATATGATAATAATAATTTTATTTTCTTATTGATATGGGATAACTCTGGATTTGCTCCAGTTGGACCACTGAATTGAGTTTTAAAATTATAATAATAATTTTTTTATATTAATTTGGGTCAATAATCAACCTAGTTTATGACCCGAATTTGCTTTAAATAAATCCTCAAGTTGGTTTTTAAAATTATGATAGTAAATATTATTTTTACACTAACTAGGATTAATCTAAATTAATTAGACCTGTGATTAGGGTCTTCCTCAAATTGATCTACGAGTTGTGTTTTAAAATTATAATATTAATTATTTTTATCCTTACATATCTTATATTGATAATTTTGGAAATAAATTTTTTTATATAAAAATATTTTAAGAATAAAAAATAAAAAAAATATTACCTTTGAGGATATATCCTCGTTGTACCTTCTATTTTATAAATATAAAAATTTACTTCAAAATTATCTCATATACACATTATTTTTATACTTTGTTTTGTTTTTTATTTTCAATAAAAAAAATAGTTTGGCTACGAATTAACAAGATAAATTAAATTAGATAAAAATATTTTTTTTCTTGAATATAATAAATATAAATCTATATAATTTTTTCACAAATCTTGTTCCTCTTTCTCGAACATGATATCTTTCTCTAATCCCTCTCTCTCTAAAACACGGGACATCCATATAAAAATACTAAATTTGAAGCAATTTATATATAATCTTTGTGTATGAGTATTATGAGTCAATACTATATTATTTATGGTATTTTATTCATTTTTTTCTGAAATCATGAAAGACCTAATTTGATAAATCAAGACTACTGTTACTAGATGTTCCAAAAAGGAAACCTGTTGTGATTTTGTTTTGGGAAATTCTTCTTACATCCTAATGCTTTGTAGATGGTGACTGGAACACGGGGGTATCCATGTTTGTTGATCCGTGCTTCTATCTTTGCAAACCCATAAAGAAAATGAAAATAATTAATATATATATATATAGCCAAAATACACTCCTACATTATAAATAATATTTAAAAATAATTTGCAAAGTAAAATAAAAATCAAATATAAGTTGCTCCGAATATATATTTTATCGTCTATTAACGAACTACCCAGCAAATGGACAAATATTTGCTTGATATTTTATGCATCTCTTACAGTTGACCGAGAAAATGAAAAAATCCGGCAGCCGTCACATTTAAGGAATGAGTTTGAACACGGAGTTCCCTCGGGTTATTACACTCCTGTTTCGTACCTCGGCAGCGGCAAAGTTGGCTTCTTCTAGCAACAAATCCTTGAGCTTGTACTTTTCAATGTTATTTTCACTGAGTTATCTTTGCTTGTTCAGTAATTTTGATGATTTGAAGCCATGCTAATCCATTTGAGCATGCTAACGGAAGGAACCCGCTTGGATTCGTGATGATATATAGTAGTGACTTGGACGTAACCCTATCCAAAAACCATCAAAAAGTCCTCGGTTTCATGACTGAATCAAAGAACATTTTGAATGAAAATAGTACTCCTCCGTTGATTTATTGGACCAACCGACCGCATCGATCGTACACGTGTGCTTTCCAGCTATCGTGGAGTGAAAATGGCACTGCCACCAAATGAATCGTACACGTTCAAGTTAAGTGGAGTGAAAATGGCACTCGCCACCAAATCATTTCAGCTGACATCAAATTAACCCAAGACACGTTCATAGAGAGCATGCTGGTAGATTCACCCGGCCAAAGATGAGGAGGATCTGGGAAATAGTTTGAAGAGCATAAGAAGAAAAACTCAGAAAACCCAGGATCATAGTGTCTGTAGTCATGTCTAATCCTTGTCAAATCGGACACAAATGGTGCTCAAATCGTCTCTTCAACAGCTTGGCCTTCCTATCTCGAGTTATTACAAGATTCGGTGCAAAAAGCAAGGCGGCCCAGAGAAACCATTTAGAAACACGATGACGCAAATCAGTAGCAAGTAAAACCTTGGAAAGATATCTATATCCAAGTTTTCTTCATATTTAGAATTAGAGCGTTAAAGGGTACGACACTCTTACATACATGTTAGCCATAAAGTTCCACACGCAAAATGTAGATTTCAGATAAACTGTTTCACTCAAAGTTCATAACCTGGGAACCTGGAACTTTCAGGTTTGAGAAGATCAAACCAAAGGCAAGCTGTTCCGGCTAGTCCTTGGAAAAGAGAAAAGGAATGATTAGCTCCATCAGCAAGCCCTATGGTCACAAGTTCACTAGCATTATGATACAAGAAGCTTGCAAATGCATATGCTCTCTCCTCATATAAGCTCTCTCCAGTAAGACGATAAAGCGAAAGGAAGGCATAAGCGTTTCCTGCCACACCATCGGCAAGGCCTACCTTCTTCACTAACCCGCTCTTCCAAACAACTTCCCCTGCTTCTATGGCAGCATTTCGGAACTCTCTATCATTTGGATACATCTGCAGAAACAGAAAGAGTTGTTACCACCAACAATTCAGCCTCGATGTTCAGACTGATAAAATTATTGGATTCTATATATATGCATCTTATAACTATCATTAAACACCAGAACATTTTGACTCATTTAGGTCTTCTCATCCTATAACTATCAGCAGCTGTAATGTAGCTGCAATCTCCACCTATTCGTACTTTCAAATGCAATTACTAGGTGCATATATGTTCAATGTACCATGTCAAGTCAGCAGTTTTTGCAGCTTTGATGTGCAATGTCTGAAATTAAACCAAAGTCATAATATGTGATAGAAGAAGCTTTTTCCTTTTGTAAAATTGTCATCATAGATGGGTCCCAAATGTACAAACACTGTCAAATAAACTTGTCTGAGCATCAATTGCCTACCTCAGATGCCTTGCAGAGGGTGATGGTCATGCCAGCTGCACCATGAGACCACTGCACCAATTTGTCCCTCGGGTTTCCTTCGCTTGAAGGGTAATTTCCACTGTGAGGGAACCGGTTGCTCATCATGTACCTTAAAGTTGCCTTAACATCCTCGACATCGTCTATGGAGAGAGGAAAGTGAAGTAGCACTTGCAAGATTCCAGCAAGGCCATTGGCCGCACCCCAGTATCTTGTTCCATGCCATCTGTACATCAGTGGGCAAGCAGCATTATCAGATGCCCCTGCCCTCCCCCCAGCTAAAACAGCATCAACAATAGGCATAAGAAGATCACTAGGCAATGTCCCTTCGCCGAGATGCTTGTTGATGAACAAAGCAGCCCATAAAAACCCAGCTCTCCCATACATAAGCTCATACGACATCCCAAAACCACCTTCCTCGGGCCCAACGGGAAGGGCTCTCTCTTGTGCAACCTATGAATCAATCAATCATATAGTAAGATTGTTGTCATCGATTGGATTAAGTCAGTTGACAAAAACTATCCCAGGTATAGAGTAGGTGAAAAATCATCATCATTTTGTTGAAGTCAAGAAGGTTAGGTTGGATGAAAAATCAACATCATTTTTAAATTTGATGGTTTAGAAAATGATGAGGCAAGTTGGCCCCATCAATAATCCATAAAGATACTGTACTTGTAGGTTCTAGCATAAGAGAAAGAGTCCTGATAGGGAAAAAGTTAACAGCTCATGAAACAGCAGGACCCCTTCAAATTGTGGAATCATATCAACATCTTATTCTGTTTGGAACTACTGCCGCTTCCAAATCAAGGGCTGGAAAGAAAAGCGTATGAGAAGATTACTACAGCATTAATATAAAGTGTTCAATACTAAGATAAATAATCTGGCAATTAAAGCCATGCTGCCAAGCACCGAAGTGAAGATAAATAGTAAATGTCTAGTGAAATCCAGAACAAGCGCAGATGTTCATGATATAATCGACGGTGCATGCAACTCTTTGCCTTCCAAAGGGCAGAGGCAACCTAGCTAATAACTCGACGAACATGCCAACTGTATCAGATTGAGCCACGGAGGCCAAAATTGATGTCCATGACTCTGAGGCATCGCCACCCACTAAGGTGAGCTATAAGCTTGTATCATAGAATAGCACGAGTCATAACAGTGTACTCTTACCAAACATAGGAGGCATCTATCATTTTCAACATGCGGAAACAAGGCAAATTGGAGTTGACGAAGACACTATGCACAGGATTAGTTTGTTTGCTTGCATACTTGGCATCGGACTAAGCATTTACGCTAAGTTCCCACCAGACTACCGGACCACATTCCCAAAAAGAAGGAATAAATAAACCTCATGTAGACAAGAAGATAAAGGTATTGGACCAGACCTGGAACGATGCCTTCCCATTATATAGGCATCCACAATAACAATTTAAAGCAGTCGTCTCATTAGTGCATGTTAGGTCTGAGATAGGAAGCTGAGTGATTATTAGCTCATATTGCTTGAAATATCTAATTGTGATTGTAAGATTCTTTTTTTTTTCATTTTTATGAAGGCCTAAGGTACCAAGAAACTTCAAGAAAGTAATGTAGAGTTAGTGTTAGCTGCTGTGAAGGGTTTTGGATCTAGAACCCACAGAGAAGAAATTGTCAAACGAATTATCTCACCTAAAAAAATTAAGTTATTTATATTATTTCTCTAACAAAAATTCATTAAAAGCTCTTCTCTGAAGAGAAGGGTCAAGTGCAAGGAGATGTGAAACAGATAGCTCATATAATTGGGTTTCATGAAGGAGATTCTTGGACCGAGCATCTTTCATGGCTCCAAAAGATATTCCTAGATCATCTTAAATTTGTTTTCTTCTGGGTAGGCAAGATATTATGCTACTATGACCTATTTGGAAGTATGGCCAAAATACAGGTCTCCAAAAATCTTCTCTTTTTTTAATTTTTTTTATGTTTTTGTATCATGTGCTCTGAAATTAAAAATATATTTTAAAAAAAAAATGATATATTTCTAAATAAATAAAAAATAGAAAATAACCACCATCACAAATACATCACAAATACAGACACATGAATATGACAGGAAATATATTGATAGAGATGAAAATGGATATATTTGATGGTACCTCAAGGAAAAGATTCACAAAGAAGTCACGTCCTCTAAGGTCCCCCTTGTAATTAGCAGCCACGGCTCCAATTGCATATAACCCTCCTCTTCCACATAAGAAGGTGATGTGCCTACACATCCACCACTTCAACCATATCAAACAAAGAGAGACGACAAAAGAAAACTGAACTTGAAAGAAAAAAATCATTGTCGTGCAATTAGGACGGTCATTTTACAATTTGCCTGTACAGCTAAGAAATCTGAAACTTTTGATTACAACGATTTGATAGTTTTAGTTTATGCAGATTTTTGGAGACATTACAACCACCAAAAATGGAACTTTAATAAAGGCATATGATCATCGACTATGAACAGGCAAGACTTATTCATCATTCATATCGACACTCATTCAAGAGTCAGGTTAATTAATTAGATTCAAGTGTTAAAAAAACGTCATTTAGCCTTTAATCAACATACCTAACCACAAAAAAAAACTATATTTATTGCTCTTTTGTTTTTATAATTTAATGAGTTGCACTCTTAACATAGCTTTTCTACATCCAAATGGACCAAATAAAGCATTTTCATTCACTTCAAAGTTCAAACAACTCATGTGTGCCATTATTAGAAGATTGATGGTAATTTAGAGCATATTTGTTTATGCCAACAATGGTTTTCTTTGATGGAAAAATAATTCTTGGAAAATAAGCTATTTATATTTTTACTATATAAAATATCTATTTTTCATTCACAACTCAAAAATAACGACAATAAAAGAATTACACTGCTTGTAATATTTTTCCTCTAAAATTATTTTTTTTCTAAATTATCAGTATTCAAGAATTAGCTGAAAAAATACTTTTCATTAATTTTGTTTTTTAATGCTGGTTTCATACTAAAAAAATACAAAAAAACAATTCAACAGAATACAAGAAAGCAAGGTAAGATTTGAAACCTAATGGCCAACTATTAGAGCAATCCACTTGTTTGAGTACAATTTTGTATATTCTGAAATATCGTTTTGAGATTTGAAGTACGATTGAAATAAATAATATTACTTTTTTAAAATATTTTTTTTTATAAAATTTATTTATAATACCATATTACCATAACAATCTAAAAACCATAAGAAAAAAATGTTTTTTTTTAAAAAGAAACTCGACATAAATACCATAATTCCTGTCGACATGATGAAGTACGAATACGGGAATATTCTGGGTCACAGCCTATAATTTACCTAGAGGAGGCACGTGCGGAAACGGAACATGTGTCAACAATCTCGGAGCACAATAGCAAGTCCTGCTCGTTACCGGTAACCTCGTACGACCGCAAGCAGGCGAGGGCTGTCCCCAGCAGACCCGTATACACAGTCGGGTCAATACCCGTGTCCGTTATACCATCTCTTTTCCACGTCACTTCAACTACCTACATAGTACAACACAATAATTCATCTGCCATCGCTAACCCAAATCACACGCTCACGATGCGCACTGTATTTTTTTTAATATAATTTCTTTTCTTAAAATCTTTTATTATATATTTGGTATTTACTATGATGGTAAAAATGGTGATAAAAATTTCTTGTAGATATTTTGCACATGAAGTTGAATTTTTTTTACTGAATATGTAAACTTTTAATTTCAATGAAGAAAAAGATATATTTTTTGACAAAAAAGAGTTGCAAACTTAATATTTTCTTAAGAGATGAAAGAGTGCCGGAAAAACTGTAAGCTCATCTACAAATGGATTAATCCGGCCAAAACTGAAGAAAATTATGGGTTACGGACGGCAAAATGCCTTGCCATTTTTTTATATACTTTTAGAAAAAGAAAATAGACAAACTCTCTAGCTGGAGTCATCTTCTCGAGTATGTTTTTTTAAACGACAAGAACTTGTGAACTAAGGACTGCAAGGTCCTGTAAAGAGGCAAAAACATAAAAAATGCAAACCTGGTTCTTGAGAGAAATGGCAGCTTTGAGAAAAGTTTCACGAGGGAGACGCATATCTGTGGACGTTGGATCTATGCGGCGAGTCAAATCTAGCCGATCGTTGCTGTTCTCCTCGTGATTCTCTTGAGAAGCTACCCCCACCACGTATGACATGGTTAATTTATCTTCTTGTTATAGAACGAAAAGAACTCTCTCTCTCTCTCTCTCGGTATCTTACAATCAAGCTCTCAACTTCACTTCTGCGTCTAGCTTGGATTGTTTAAGGTTTTGGTTTTCCTTTTTCTTAAGATAAAAAAACAGGGTGCTAGAGGGAACCCAGAAAAGAAGGCAAAAGAGGAGCAATGAAAACGGGATGTGACGGGGGGGAGAGAGAGAGAGAGAGAGAGTGCAACTGTGCATAATCGCATTCTATTTGAAGCTTTTATACAAAATAAATGTCGTGATAAATAATCACTACTATATATCAAGATTAACCTTATAATTACTGTTTTATATATCCTTGACAGCATTTATTATAACGTAAGTGATAATTATCAAATATCTTTACCAATATTGAATCCACAGAGCATTTGTTTCGGATATGATTAAACTTTTGAAGTCTTTAATCATGAGTTCATGGGTTGAGGTGAATAAATATGAGAATAAAAATTGATCCGAGAATATAATGTATAATAAAAACAAATGAATGCGCGTAGCCCAAGTTGCTTTCAAGTGCTTGGAGCCATGGACGGAGAGAACTCATATGGTTATCGAGCATTGAATGAAGTCAATGAACTAGGAACCAACTACCTCTTGTTAAAATAAAATACTAATTTAAATATCAATGAGTTTGTTTTTCAAAATAATTTTTATTTAAAAAACTATTAAAATGATATTTTTTTAACAAACATGTATCTATTTTTATTTTATTTTCTCGTGAGAACTGGATCTATTATCTGGTTAACAGATTTGAGGTTGTTTAACCTTGAATCATTAAGAATTTTATCTTACCATAAAGGATCATTTATATTTTATTTATAATTTCATTTCCTTTTAATTATAAGAAGTTTATCTTATTATAAAATAATATGTGTAATTCTGAAACAACTTGCTGCTGCGATTTACCGTGTTCTATAAAGCTGCCAAATTTGTTCTTGTTATTTGGATCTGTATTTCTTTTTCTGGTCCAATCATCGTTGGTTGTTTGCAGCAGCCACTTTCTGTCCAGTTTTTTTCTTCTAGTTCTTTGTATGTGCTCCTTTTTATCCCCAAAAATTTGACTCTTTTTTTCTCCATTTGATTTTAGAAATGACATCCCATCAAGTAAAAGTAGCAAGGAAAAAAAAGAGAAAAAAGGAGGTGATGATAATATAAATAAGATTCCCCCTACTAAGTGTTGATGTGTCATGTTTTTCGAATCAATATTTGGATGCTTTATAAAAAAAACCCAAATTCATAATATAATGATAATCCAAGCTAACATGAATTTAATAAGTTATTATATGTAAGCTTAGTAATGTGCTGAGTTCAAAATGATATGAATCCTATAAGTTGTTAGATCTAATATACTTAAGTTTAGTTATGTGTGGAGTCCATTGCAACATAAGTCTTATGAATGATACACTCATCTACCCCTAGATTTGTTACGCGTCAAACCTAATTAGTCTAGAGATCGTTAAAAAATTCATATTAGAACTATAGGGTTATATGTTAAGCATATTCACATGAATTATTCATGACAAAAATAACCATCAACCTACATTGATAGATGAATAAAAGGTTTTCATGGGTCTACCATTTTTCATCATGATTTGTAAGGAATATTTGTTATTTATTAATAATATGTAAGCAGTTTTTATCTCTCATCGATATCATCAAGATCAAATAACTTTACACACTCTCCACTCAATCAAAACAATAAATCTACGATGTATAGATAATCCTTGAACCATCCAAGTAAAATGATCATATTTTCTAATCTTAAGACATTCATCCAAGTTAATTAAAATTTAGTCCTGAATACAAACAAGAAAGGAAATGAAAATGCAATTTGCAGATAATTGACGGAATACCAAACAGATTTTGTAAATATGACCATTAGTGTAAAGCCACAGGCGCTTGCTCTAGTAAAACCCTACTCTCTGTCTTTATTCAAGAAAACTCTATTTTTTAGGTATTTTTTATGGATACAAGTTAAGTGAATAAAACTTCGATTATCCCAGACTATTACAAGATAAGCACGATCTGAAGCTACACTGGAACCTTCAGCTTTTAGGGTTAAACAAGCAACTGTACGGTTATTATTATCTTTAGTTGTTGAATGATAGTAGAGCATTAGGCATATTGATATCAAAAATATACTCTTACGTGATTTTCCTACTCGTATGTGTCATTTTAAAAAGAGCTTATATAGATTATGTATACCAGTACTGAAACATAATTGAATGCATGTAGAAAACAAGTACAGATGGTTATTCACCACCAAATGATTGTCCCCTTCTGTGGGATCCTCCTCTCCTCAGTAGAATATCACCAAATCTACGTAAATATGCTCTTTTTCTCGTAGAGTTTCTTTCATTCTCTGGATCATTGGTATGACCCCCATCCATGGAGTCATAATCACCCGGTTTTGTTTCTTCTCCAACAGTTGTGATTTTTTTCTTGCGAGGCACTGCTGCGGTTGGTGATTCTGTTTGCTTATCAAATATTGATCCCCTGAGTAGATCAGGATTTTCAGGGTCCTCGTCATTGTTTTTCTGTTCATCTGTAGTTTTGATTTTCTCACCAGCATCCTTGTGTTTATTTGGAATCACTAGCTCCTTAAGACTGAAACTGTATGTACGGCCAAGTTTATTTGCCATCTTTGTCCTGTTTATCCTCTGCATTCCGTGGCTTTTCCTTGAGTTGGTTTTCCTTATCTTCTACTTTAAGCTCCTTTTCTGATGCTTCAGAGAGAAACTTCTTCAATTCTTTAATTTCCTCGAGATTTGCAGCTTCATTGATCCTAAGGTTTTCGTTCTCTTGAGTAATGAAAACCAGAGCATTGTCTTTTTCAGCCAAGACATCTTTGAGTTGGGAATTTTCATCCCTGGCAATTCCGGCAGCTTCTTTTGCAACATTAGCTTCATTCAGAGCCTGTTTAAGTATATCGCGCACCTTCTGATTCTCTTGTTTAGCTATCTTGTTCATGTTCTCGGCTGTTCCAAGCAATTCAAGAAGTTTACTGTTCTCTTCACATGCATATGACTTCTCCTCCTCAGCTATTTTGATACAATCGACAAAAGCCTGTCTCTTTCGCATTCCATGCCAGAAGCGACTCCTCGGCCTCGATTTGCAACTTCTCTGCTGTGTTTCTGTATCGATCCGCTTTTTTCCTCTCTTCATTCAAAAGAGTTCTATACTTGTCCTCCAAGCTATTTATGTTCTCCTGCAAAATTCCTGCCTCCTTTTTGAAGCGCTCCAGCTCTTCCTGGGTTAACTCGAGCTTCTCTCTTGTTTGAGTGGATTCTGCTGCAACTTCTGTAAGAGCCATTGCCAAACCATCCATTGCCTTCTTGCTGTTCTCTTCTGCTTCGGTTGCTAGCTTCAGCTCACGTTTCAGCAATTCGATCACCTCGAGGAGACTCTTGGTCTTCGATGCTGAAAGTTTTTCGCCCTCCTGAACATGATCAGTCCGGTTCGGTCTTTCCAGGTGAAGTTCAGACTTGAGACTCTCTAATTCTTTTTGCAATGAAACCTTATCTCCATCATGTTTTTCCAAATCCCGTGCCTGCTTGCGAAGGGAAGTAATCTCAAGCTTCGACTCTTCAAGCAGTATCTTGGTCTGCTCAAGCTGCTTCGTCTGGGCTGCGAATGAATCTAACAGCTTCGTTTCTGCTTCGTTTCCTTTCTGTACTTCAGCCTCAAGTTCTTGAATTCTTTTCTTGGAATGGGATAATAAATCCAATGTACGTGCCTCAGTTGATCTAACATTACTCAACTCCCTGTTCAGTTTTCTCCAAAGATTGATCTTTCTCTAGCAATTTGGCCTCCACCTCTCGTAGCTTTCCAACTTCAGCTTTCAAAGATGTGACTGCCATTTCTTTGGCCTTCAACTCTTGATTTGATTTTGACAATGATTCCACTACTGAATTGAGTTCCACAAATATATCAGCAACCTTCCCATTAGACATTGCTTCTTTTAAACTGGCATTTGACTCATCAGCCACCTTCTTCATCTCTTTGAGCTCGTCACGTGCTCTGTCTCTTTCCCTCTCTGCTACGTTCAACCTCTGCTTCAAATTCCTCAGCTCCCCTTCAACTTGCCCCTTATCTTGTTGCATCTTTGCGACTCCTAAGAGATTCCGTTCTAGCTACGACGAAGAACAAAAACACATGATTATTATACGAACTACCTTGACTCGAATTCCGAACTGTTGCGGGGTAATTGGTGAGGAGAATTTGATGTAGAGCAGGAAAGAAATAGCAAGGGGAAAATAGAAAAAGGGAGGAAATCCTAGGAATAAAACTCAAAAATGAGCAGCCAAAATCCATTGTCAATCATCGAAAAGGAAACTCGAGTGCTCAATGTGTATATTTTAATACAGAAACTGGGCAAACAAAAACAAATACGATCAGGCTACATACAGCAGAGAACTAAATTTTTCTTAAAAAATATACTTCAAGAACTTTCTAAAAAGTGCTGGGAATAGTGTGATTAATCAAATCAAAAGAAATGATCGAATAAATATCCTACAAGTTTTGTTTGGTTTCTATCAGAATCACGAAAATTTAGGCACAAAATCTCCTTGCCCCAATATTAGACATCCGTGCACAGACAAAGGAGAATTCAATGCAATCCTACAAAGGAATATAGATATTGAATAACAACAAAAGCTGAAACACAGGAAATTGAAACAAGAAAAAAATGGAAACGAAAACAGGATTGTTACCTCAGATGAGAGTATGTGTTCTTTCTGGGCTGTTGTTGTTGGAGGGACTCGATAGATTTAAGATTGAGTTGGATGTCTGCTCGTTCCCTTTGCTATGTTTCGAAGAAAAAATCCTTAGATACAGTCACTGGAATCTCCGAGGACTTTGCAACCACGCCAGATATATGCATGAAACCACAGAATTATATATTACAAATTAAAGAAGCAAAGAGAGGAAGAAACAAGACAACCATTCAAAGCCAATATATATATATATAAAAAGATACGACATGTAATAAAGAGAAAACTAACGCATGGAATTTTCAAGGAAATAAGAAAGGAAACAGATTACCTAGGAAATAACCAGCTAATGAAGAGGTTCTGTTTGGAAGACAGCATTATTGAATTGTTCCTTCTTAGTTACCATGCATCTTCTAAATTTGGAAATGTCAAGACAAGGATCTCAAAAATAATATTTTTAAATGAGAGAGCGCGTTGGATTTGGTTTGTTTAGATAGGTAAGAAATAGCCGAAGGTGGCGGGTTTTCCTCTATGCCAAACTAAAGGCTTTAGCTGAAGAAGAATAGTATAAAATATATATATTTTTAAAGGGCTCAAGATCATTTAATATATTTTTTATATAAAATGACATTTTAAAAAACAATTAATTACTTTCACATTCTCAATAGGCCCGGCATGACTCGGCCGGCGAAGACTTCCAAAAATTGAAACATTTGCTGCTTTGAAAACAATAGTAAACGACGTGCCATAGGGAGGAAGCCTGCTCTCGTGTTGAAAACTAAAAATTCATTATTTTTACTCTTGCCACTAGCCCCTCTGACCCACGTTACACTGTTGCTGGTTAGTATAACAAATTAAATTAGTTTTTAAAATGCTTTAGAAAAAAATAAAAAATATTGTTTATATTCAATAAAATAAATATTTATAAACCAAAAAAAAATATTAACACTAATTAAATATTTATAAACCAAAAAAAAATATTAACACTAATTAAATATTTAAGTGAAGATTTTCAATCAAACAAATGCAGATACAAATATTTCATACTGGTTATTCTTTTTATTCTTAATTCTTGCTGCTCATAACAAATAATTGTTGTTTTTATAAATATACTATGCACATGCAACTTGTTTATATAAAATATAGGAGGGAATGATTTTGGATAAATTATAATAATTTATTCCATGCATTATGAAATTAAAAAAAAAAACAATTACAAAGATTAATTATTATTTTAAAAACTAAAACTAAACAATTTAAAAAATTAAAAAGATAATAATAATTAAGATTTATATGTAAAAACAATACAAAAAAATAAAATGCTGCTAGATCTCGTCCAGTCTTTTTAAAATAGACAAACACATCTTCTGATGTAATAATTTTATTATCATTTATCTGGTAATAAAAAAATCAAGATTTGAGTTTTAGATTCTTATAAACACTTGGGTGTTTTGATCAGAGTTTCAATAGTATTTAAAAAAAAAATCATTGTTTATTTTGAAGAAAAAAAATTGATGTTTTTAAATAATTTTCATAATATTAAAAATTATTTTTAAATAATAAAAAATATATATAATTTGAATATATTTTTAAACGAAAACCTATTGAAATATGAGATTGTTTTTACGAAAAGAAATCACCGATGTTCAAAACCAACAAGTGTCAGAATGTATCTGAAATTACTTTTAACAATATTTTTTATTTTAAAATAATATTTTTTATTTTTTAAAATTCATTTATAACAGCCCATCTAAAAACATAAAAAATAAATTAATTTAAAATAAAAATACAAAAAAAATTACACTTTTTTGCATTCCCAATCACCCTCTCAACTCAAACTACCAAAATACCAATCACCGATCAGTCGACCATAATAGACAAGACAGTCAACAACAGCCAGAAAGCAAGACCCCGACGTTGCACTCAACCTAACGGACGAGTATTATCGACGAAACAGCGAGACAACAGGCATTGCGGCTCTGCCAGATCCAAACACAACAGCCCAACATTGAGAAAATATAGCGTAGACACGGAAACCCACAAACAATTAGTTTTCAATAAAATCTTTCCCCATTGACAACGAAAAACTGAACTAGGAATGTAAGTTCCAAAACAATATGTGTTCATGCGAGCACTAAATAAAACACAGCGGCAAAACAGCGTTTTGCAACGTAATAAAAATATATCAAAGGTTTTACATCCCCACAAGATAAAACACCTTTCCACTCGCACAGCCTAACACCAACCACTACCACCAAGCCTATCTATCTACTACCTAAACTTCGCTGCTAAAACGAACAGTGTTTTCCCCCTTATGCACGTTCACCCCTGATCCTCCTAGCCAGCTGGATATCCTTGGGCATGATGGTGACACGCTTGGCATGGATGGCACAAAGGTTTGTGTCTTCGAAGAGCCCCACAAGGTATGCCTCAGCTGCCTCTTGCAAAGCCAGGACAGCGTGGCTTTGGAATCGCAGATCAGTCTGAACACCAAAACAGCAGGAATTGCACAATCATTAGCATCAAAACACCAAATCCACATATCCAGGAACACAATCGAATTAACAGAACACACCTTAAAGTCCTGGGCAATTTCACGAACAAGCCTCTGGAATGGGAGTTTCCTGATCAGGAGCTCAGTACTCTTCTGATACTTACGGATTTCACTGGGTTGCATAACATCAACAGGTTAACATTATATAAATTAAAAGGAAACAAATAATCAGAAAAGGTAATGAACAAGTACACAGCCCACTACAGAAAGGACATAACTCACCGAAGAGCAACAGTTCCAGGGCGATAACGGTGAGGCTTCTTCACTCCACCGGTGGTTGGGGCAGACTTCCGAGCAGCCTAAGAAAACACCACGGGTTTGAAATCAACAGAATAACATAATTTAAAGCAAGCTAAGCAGGCCAAAAGACAAGTAGACCTAATGGAATAAAAGAAAACAAAAGTACCTTGGTAGCGAGCTGCTTCCTTGGTGCCTTACCTCCGGTGGACTTACGAGCAGTTTGCTTGGTACGGGCCATCTATATACAAACATGCATCATAAGCAATCATCCATACAAGCGACAAATGACAACATTTATCATTTATTTACACAACTCCATGCAGGTATAACTACCTCGCTTTAGACCTCCAACACAACATTTGGGGAAACTAAAGAGACATAATAAAAAACCACGTCTTATGCTGAATTCTTAAGTTCGATCAAGCGCATAAAATAGACCATGAATTCTTCGTACATATTCTCAGAAAGTAAACATAACAACAATTCAACAGATGTTAACAAATTAACATTAAACTTGAATCGATAACACAGGTAGTAGAGGGGGGAGGATTCATCGAAACGAAAACGTAAAGAGCAATCCTGAATTGGTTTCAAAATTGAAATCAACAATCGTAATCATTGCAGCGCAAGATATATTAATTCACTGAACCGAAATTGACAAATATACCGTAAGTTTAGAAAAAGATCCATCGATTTCAAATAGGGAATCAAGAACACACAAATTCAGACCCCAAAATCCATCAAATCAGACTTTAATTTCAAGAAACAATTAACCCTATTGATCAAAAAAATTAACCAGAAACCCTAATTACAAAGCAGAAAACGTAGAATAATTCAAAAAAAGGCACCTTTGACTTTGAATCTCTTCAAGAATCTATCGCTCCTTGCTCGCCTCGAATTTTTGAAACTTCGGAATGGAAAATGGTCAAGGCTTATTTATAGGGATGTGGGGTTAGGAATCGGACGGGTAAAATTGGATATCTTTGTGCTTTCTCTCCTTATTATCGGACGGTTTAGACATTGTTAATTTGTGTTTTCTCTACCTGATATGACCGGCTAGGATGTGGTTATAGAGAGGTGACGAGGATCGAAAAGTCTTGATTCTGGAATTCTATTGGCCAAGGGAACTGTATGACATAACGAGGTCTTTTAAAATATGAATTTTGAATACGATTATACAAATGCAATAGGTTATTAGAAAATACGAGAATTGAATCAAACTATCCAATTTGGACCGTTTAGAAATTAATTGAAATTTATAATTTGATTATATTATCAATATATTTCTTAATAAGTGTGTGCCTCCAACTTTCACCCTTTTTTTTCTTTTCAACACTAAGACCAACATAAAAACTGTCGGAATCTATTATCAAGTTCGCTAGTTTTTTTTGTTTCGTTGATTTTTCATCGATTTCATTCTTTTTATATTATGTTTGCTGGGAAATTAATTTCATAATCTTATTTGATTTACTTTCTATATAGTTATTTTAAAATCATGACATAAGTTGCGAGTTTAAATACTAACTTAGATTGACTAAAAAAAAATTAAATTTGGTATGGTTTTCTCATTTTCGTCATATAATTAAATGATATCAGCTTAATGGATCCAAACTAGTCTATCACTCTCAGCTGTGGTTTTTTTTTAAAATACAGTGAACAATATTTGAACACCTGTTTTTTTTTAATCAGCTCGTGACATAGCACATGCACTTATCCAAGTCTAATCTATATAGCATTATTATAGCTTCTAAAGTCTAAACAACAAAGACTTCATTAATATTTCAATTCCTTTATTTTTTCCTGTTTTTTATATATACAAAATGACACAATAAACTCATCTCACTCCGTAATCTTTTTTTTACATGAAGCATGAACATGATTAGCCATAACCATATTCTCGCCTGTTTATGTAAGCATTTTGCTATTACATTGATAGATAGATTATAAGACAGATAGAAGATTGATCACGTGGATGATTACATCAATTACATTGTCTCAAAATAAAAATTACATTTCAATTTTGTCAGCTGACATAATTTGGATACATTTTAGTGAGACGATTAAGTTATTTATGAGTTAGATTTAAATAACATGAAGTATAAGTAATCATTACATTCATCACCGTGGGAATAAAATCCCGGAAAGAAAAGTGGTGAGCACAACCGGAACCACCGAAGAACACCAAACAATTAAGCCGAGTCTAATTTGTAAATTGCACAGCAATGTGAAAGGATTCCAGTACTCATTTACATGTGCCTCTCCCGCGGCTTCAGCAATAATGCACGAGTCCGTTGCCGCTCTAATTTATTTATTTTTTAGAGGAAAAAAAATATTCCATTCGACTGACTAACCTGATTTTCTATTACAAGGTACAAAAAACAATTAGACAAGTTGAGATTATACACCGATGAAAACCTAAACAACTTAGCATCTATTTTCATACACAATTGGAAATCATCAAGCACCATCCTAAGACAGCAAACCACAACGGGCAAGTTGGCATGTCAACCATTAAACAAGCAGAAACAACCGTGCTCAGCTAGTTTTCTCTTCTTGACCAACAGTTTAAGCTCTATCACCAGATTATTATACTATTGAAATGCCTTTAAAACCAAACTGGTATAACCCCGGGAGTTATTTACCTCGTTAAATTAAGTGAACTTGAGAGCCAGAAACCCGCACTTTTATCGTGCTTCCTTGCCATCGAATTGAAAACAATCTGCAACCTTAAGGTGATTTGCGAGCTGGATTATAGCTGACTGCACAACTTCAGATCTTGCAGAGACGGAACTGGGAAGATGGGGTAGGCAAATGGGCAGATATTGCTCATCATCTTCAGGAGGGCAGAAGATCGAGAGCACGGATCTGCAGAATATGAATCTGGAGACACATTCCATTAACATATGTTGGAGGATTAGCTAAAATCCAATAATATCAAACTAAAAACAATCGTTGCATGGAAAGGAGCAAGGAATGAAAAAGGGAAAAGGGTCCCGCATCAACATGGCCAACCTATTGTTGTAAGAACCATTTCAGCCACAAATCAAGAACCATCAAAATGCATGAAAGGATATTGGATAACTTCACAGATTACTAAATACTTTGCTTCTATTGAGAGATAACTGTACCTAAGAATAAGCCTCCGTAGAAATGGATCAGATAAAACTTGTGCCCAAACCAGATCCAGGCCTGTTGACGTACAGAGAATAACCTCCCACTCAGAGAATGCAATGGAAAGAATCTCCTCAGCATCATTGTAAGAATCCTAAAAGTACAGTGTCATTAGCCATAAAAGAGAAACTGTGAATAAGAAAATTTATCACACAAATTAAAGAAATTAAGCCAACAACTTACCATATCAGAATCTGGAGCGAGGCCAACCATCTGGCAGAATGCCTGCAGAGGAGCAGTCAAGAAAAAGGTAAATTGACTTCCATTATGTGTTGTATCAACAGCAGTTGGGTTCTTGAATGCTGGCCTCAAAGGTGAAAGAAGCAAGGCAGCTGGCTCTCCCCTTTCTGCACCATGCAGGACCTGAAAATCATCCACAACTCAAATAAACAACTTGACGGATAAACCAGAACTAAATAAGCAAGGATGAGATGAAGAAAATCTAAGGTATGATACACACTGCAGATGAATGATAGGAAGTATTGATAATATTTGCCTCATAAATCCCTTTGCAGATATGCCAGCAAGACAAATTGGCATTGGTAGAAAGGGGTCCGATCTAAATGCATGTTATAAGGTGAGGCAATACATGCCCAGCTGCTTCCTTCACAGTACATTGAAGATTAAGGAATAAATGAATCCCATCAAACTCGCTAACAAAAGAGGTCGACAATTAAATCAGCACTAGCATATTGATCAAGGGATTCAAATCAATCAGGTACATAGCTGCCGTGTGCATCAATTGAACACAAAACCTTGGCTTTTGCATATTCTAGATACCGTGTTGAGTTTTATATATCAATCACTGCAGTTTACCTAAAAAAATTTCTTATTTAGATACTGTTGCAATTTTCAAGTACATTATACCAATAGGTATTATTCTCTAAACAGATAGCTCTTCAGGTTTAATGAACAAATTTATTAATTACAACAAATGCAAGACAAATCAATAAATAATCAAGCTTAAAGCTGACACTGTTAATAGGAAGTTACATCCAGCAGTTGTGTTTGATGAAAGCTAGTGCAATTATAAACTGCATATGAATGCAAACAGCAAGTTATTCCAATGCATGCACTAATGAAATATTTAATTTCGGAAGATCCTCTGCAACATGTTTTCCTTTCCTTTCTTTCTTTCTTTCTTTTATGAACAATCTACAAAATATTTTCTCTCTCCCAAAACAGACGCCCACATTAATGGGCAAGCATAGAATGCAATCCATCATGTTCAGTGATATTTGTAGACACAAAATCATCATGTGTTAAATACAAATGCAGTTTCACCACAAGCCAGAAAAAAATAATTCTATACTCTAGACTGTAGAATAAATCCAAATTCTACGACAACTTATTCACAGGTTATGACAAACCTGCCTTGAATGCATGGCTGTTGTCGCTATCAATAATCAAGAAAAGAGGTCTTCGAGTGAAAGGAATTATATCGCAAGGGTAAAGGGCATTTGACCCTGAAAATCCAAAAGCATCACTTCTCAGAGTGGAACAGCAATACAGGAAGGTGAAAAAGGTAATTTCATTAAACTGAGGCTGAACACTTGAAAGAGCAACAAAGAAGTGCAGCCACTCACCACCATTTCCCCGAGGACCTAACCAGAGACAGCTGTCATGGGAGTCACTTGACTCTCTCTTGCCGTTGCAATGGGATTCAAGTGCATAGATTTTCTGTTCACTGTATGCTCCAGAGACAACCCTGTCTTTGGAAGATTTCTTTGATTCTCCAGAGCTTTCTATTTGAAAAACATTACTTCGAGCAACCTTTCCTGAACAAGTGATTAATGAAGATAATTAGTCTAGGATGATGAGAGGCAATCAGTTGACTTATACTAGCTTATGGAGGATCATTAACCTGAGGCTGATAAATATATTAGCATAATGCTCTCTGGAGGGAGCTCTTCGCAAATTGTTGCCATAACCTGTGAGTGAATAATTTAGTCAAACTGAAATCAGCATTTTGGGGCATATAGCATGCCAATGAAGGAATGAAAAATAAAAATATGCCTTACCTGCTGATTTCCATTCGGAATACTAAGTCACAAGTATAATTGTACCATGGTTTTCAATGAGTAAACTAAATCGTACAATTATAAGATTTGTTAAATCAAGCAGTGTTCTACAGCTGATGTAACTGTGTCATACAAAGTTTACTTGCACAGAAAAATTCTGCCACAACATACATGGACGGCTGCGTTCTATGTCAGTGAAGCTATCACACAATTTTTTCTATGAAATGCAAAAATTCACATGAGGCCAGGTTGACTGGAAATCCTGATAGTGCAAACAGAAAACCCTTGCAAAAATGACAGCAATTGCTTCATTCTGAAAGCAGAGCAGCCTCAACTGAGGCATAAAGACAGAGCTGGGTAGCTTAATAATGTAAGATCTTCAGAACTAACCGCAAGCAAATAGGTCACTGAAGGACGATAAAGAACAGCTTTCCTTGGATTTGATGGCAAAGATGGATCAGTCAAATCTGCAGCCAAGTTTATATCTATCAGTCCAGAAGCTCCAGAATGATCAATTACAGTGCCATTTTCACTCAATTCAACTGGATGCTTTTTGTAAACTGATTCAACTGGACGCTTTTGGTAGAGAGATTCACTAGGTTCCCATTCTAAACATTGCATCATCCTGTAAGTGTCCAAAGTAAGTTCTGCAAATTTAACCTGAAATGACAAACAATGCAACTGGTTAAAAAAGAACTCACTTAATTGGACCAGCTTCCTAGTTCAAGCTCCATGTGAACCTATCAATAAGCAGTCATACAAACTCTACAAAATATTTTACCTCATTTTTATGATAGCTTGTCAAGAGTGCATCTCTGAATTTTATAATCTTCCTCGCATGAAAACGAGCCAAATAAGGAAGAGAAGCTGGATGAGAATCAAATAGAGCACAGTACCGCAAAGGCCTGACATTTGTGAAGGCACTATCAACTTCCATAAAGTGGAAAATTTCTTGCACCACTAGCTTCCATTCTTTGAAGTTTGTTTCCTGAGGACAAATAATTCATTTTGCTCTTTGGTCATGCACGCGTCGACAGAAAGTTATATGCAGCATTTGGACTTATAATGGTAACATAGAAAATCAATAATTTTCTCTAGTTAATTTGGACATATTAACTGAATGCCTCCTAGTTCATGTCTCATGTAGAAACGCATAGAAGTCAGATATACACTGTAAATTATTCATTCTACCAAATTAGTAGCTATACTTTGCATTGCATCCACTGTCTCACCCATCATAGCCTCACAAATTCTATTTGGACATGAAAATGGTAGTTAGCACAACTAGGCCAACTGAAATAACTACCAATGGTTATGAGCATTGTTGGTGCTCTTAACCATTTGGACATGATGCTCCATAGATGGTCAATGGAGAAGGAACATAATAAATGATGTCAATATGCACCTATTTCACCATTTTGCTCTGGATGAATTGTAAGTTCTTAAACATAACTTAAATAACTACCATTTTCTTTTAATTTTTAAGTGTGTTTTTTTAAATGATATATGCACCCACCACATTTTGGCCTTTCAGGCTTTTAAGTCTTTCAATTTTAAATCTTGCTGCTTCAGGAGTCGACTTCTGGACCACCACATTTTTTAATGGAAATGAAACTGGTTTTCTGTCTGTTTATTTCTCTCATTCTCCCCTTTCCAGTCTTTCTTACTGGAAGCCAATACTCATTTGAGTCTGTCAGTTGCCTTGTCACCCAGGCCATTCAAATGAAGTTACCACCACTAGACTCACCAATTCTTCTGCCAATGCCTTACCCCTATAGTCAGAAAGACATCATTTTCACTCTTGCCTCCTCCAACTTCACCGATTCTCATAGCAGCAAAATAATTCAGCAACCAATACTTGAAATTGCAAGGCCTCGCTCCCTTTCCATCCAAATAGTTTTTTTATAAGATAGGTACAGCAACTGAGCTTGCCATAATATATAATGCATAATGCCAACAGAAATTACACAAAATTCATTTACCTAAAATGACATAAAACCAGATGCCACATCTAGCTGGCATGCCCTGTGACATTAACTTTACCATCTTGTAGTGTTTGGGAGTGCGATAGCTTCTACTTTTGGTAACTTTACCATCTTGTAGTGTTTGAGAGTATGGTAGCTTCTGCTTTCGAATGCGATTTAAAAGTGTGTTTCACTTGAAAAAACATCAATTGATATTTTTTAGTGTTTTTTGATGGTTTTGAAGTGCTTATATCAAAAATGAAAAAAACAAATCTGAAAAAAAAATCATTTCAATAAATTTCAAGCGAAAAACGCTTTTGAAAAGCAACATGCACCATGATACCAAACACACAAGTGCTAACCACAAAAACCTTCCATAGCAGTGTGTCAGCTTTATTTAAAGAACCGTGTTTAAAGTACATTAACATGTAAATCCTTGAAAATCACTAACAATAGATCCCTTTATCACCGAAACCTACAAAGGTCTAAGCCGCTTTAGGATTGCTACCCCTTTATTCCCAACTTCCAAGGTCTTTATTTCAAGCAAACTGCAAATAGAAACCCAATCCAGTGTTTAGCAACGATCTCTCTATATTAAGTTTGAGAAACGCGTCCCTGAGAAACAAAGCGCCAAATTAACTTCAAAAATTAATTAATTATTTTCCTTAACAGACATCAAAACCTTAATTTTCATTCTATCACCCCAAAACATAAGAATCCTTAAACCTTCACCAGACAAAGCCT
Organism: Salix udensis; assembly: GCA_029204005.1. Lineage (NCBI taxonomy): Eukaryota > Viridiplantae > Streptophyta > Magnoliopsida > Malpighiales > Salicaceae > Salix > Salix udensis. Next base: position 13,171,663 of record CM055023.1, read on the forward strand.
AAAATTGAGCTCCAAATTTCACAAATTCAGCAATCTGACTTCTAACTGATCCGAAAAATTGCCTTTCTACATCAAACGAGCCGCTTAAGTTTCTTCAAAGTCACTTAATTCTCCATTTCCTATTCCACAAATTCCTTCCTTTACCAAGATCAATAAAAGCAATTATTCTCCACAAGAAAAGGACGAATCCGAATATATATTAAAAAAAAATCAAAGCCGGTAAATTACTATATAAAAAAAAACACAATGATCCACCAAAAAAACAAGTAAGAAAATCCTGAAAATGAGACAAAACATCTGCAAACAAAATCACCTAAATAATTAACAAAAACTAAACATTTTCCTCTCCAAATAAAACTTAAAACAAAGCAAAATAAAAAATAAATCAACTTACTCGAAAATTCGTCTTGCTATCATCAACAAGTGTTTTAAACCTCTCAGCAAGCAATCTCACCATATCAATCTTGTTCAAAATCAAAGCAACAAGCAAGAACCTAGCATAAAATCTCAACTCCTTGAACCTAACACCGACAGCAACCTTCGCTTTACCACTTCCGCCGGAGTCAAAATACTTCCTCTCTAAAATCGCTTCGTAAAACACGTACGCTTCAACTAAAAACCTGGCCTCACTACTCCTCGTATACTGATTAAAATACAACTGCCCGATCCGACTCGCGATCTCTCCGATTTCCCACCGGCTCAAACCGCAGTCGACTAGCTTAGACCGGTTTGTCCTGCTGGTACTTCCATAACCTCGTGTACGCCCTGAATACTTTCTGAAAGTAGTGGTTCTGCGGGGCGCGTCCGTACAATGGCAGGTCGCGGACTCGAGCGAACTTCCGGTCTGCGCTTTCTACTAGGGAGTGGAAGGTTTTTGACTCGTTTTCTTTCTTCGCCATGGAAAAATCGGTATAGTAAAAAAACGACGTCGTTGTAACTCACCGGCGGTTGTTGCTGCTGCTGGTTCTCATGAGAAAATGTAGAGGGAAGGAGAGAGAGTGTGCGTGTTTTCCTTTAGCTGATGAGTTGTCTGGGCTTTATATGTATTTTGTTTACTTTTTATTTATTGATTTTGGAGTGATTAGTTTTTTTTTTGTTTTTTTATTATAACAATGGAGTGAGTTTCATTGAAATAACAGAAGCTGGTTCTCGATGATATACCCGGGCATATGTTATAAGCAGAGAGAGAGAGAGAGAGAGGTGATGGAGTCAAATTGTCAATATTTATTGCTTTAGTGATATTAATCAATTATCATCCCTGTTTAGTTTATTGGTTTTTATATTGATCCTTGAACAATAAGTTTTGCGAACGTGAAGTTCATTTCTTAAATCTATTTTTATGGCAATTTCCGTCCAATCTTTGCTTTTACTTTTTCAAATATTTACTCTTGATAAGCTCTTTGGGATTGTGGTCCAAAAAAATGATTAGTTAAAATCTATTTTTTTATGTTTTTGATTTGTTTTTTTTATACATCTTCCAAACATAAATCTTAAAAATAAATAAATAAAAATATATTAATATTTTAATATATTTTAAAGCAAAATAATAATTTTGAAAAACAGTTGTCTTACATTTTAAAACAATTTAGTTTTGTATCGTGTGCAATTTATCATAACAAAGATAATATAACAGATTAGGTTTCGAATTTATATTAATAAATCTCAAGTTCAAAACAATAGAAAAATTCAACGAAACTCAAAGATGGTGGTCTTACAAAATCTAACTGAAAATCTATCGAGTTTAAGATACAAAGAAATGCTATAAAAATTAAACGGGATCACAAAAATATGGCCAGGTAGAAATATTTTATTCAAAAATCGATTTAAAATAATAGATGTTTTTGCTGTAAAGAATGAAGGTAAGGAATGGAAACATAAAAGTTTGAGTTGTGATTTGAACATTCTCCTTAAGCACTTGGTTTTTATCATAAAATTAATTATTTTTTTAGATTTTAAATCATTTTCATATATTAATATTCAAAAATAGAATTTTTTAAAAAAATATATGTTTGTAGTCTTAATTATGGCATGATGCCTCGATCTCATGGGACAATCTATGATTGTTTCCCATGAATTCTGCATTTCAGCTGCCTTATTTCCTGCGTCGCAGAGAAAGAGTGCAGTGGCAAGCAAGGGGCAGTAATAATAAATCCGACAGCGCGTCAATTATTCGCTCCCCATCTTTCTGAAGGAATGCCAAGCCACATGCATGTCCCTTCTTTTTTTTGATGGAGCAACCGCGTGCTCTCTTTTCTTAATGGATTGACGATGCTGCCCCTGATTAGCTTTGCCTTTCCTTTCAATGGATTGGCCAGCCATGTGTTTTTCGGGCAAGGCTTATTCCCTGAAATTAAATGGCTGACACCGTGGCTTAGCCATTAAATCTTTAGAGACAAAAATAATCTTATTTTTATTCAAGTTGATACCCAGCGGATAAACCTCGTCAAGTTTAATGGCTTGGAAAATCTGTTTCTTTATTAGATATTAGGGTTCTTTATATAAAGTAAAACGGCATGGGATTGGTCTCTCGAGGAAAGTGAACTTACCCCAAGAATAAATCGGTAGATCGGTAGGTAAATGGAATCACCATGCATGCAACATTGGGAAGAGGTTGGAAATAATCAAAGCTAATTAATTCCTTTAATAGTCTGATCATCCAAGGTTGACAAGTGAATTTGACTATCGAAAGGAATCCAACGCGCGTGATAAGGCTTTAAGCAACGGCATCTCGGACAATTACGAGAACTATGTTGATGAAGCTAGTGATTCAGTTGATTTTCACAACGTTGGATTAAAAAAAAATTGCGAGAGCTTTATACTGTGATTTGTCCGGTGCTTTATAAAAAGGATTTGATCGATGGTCGGTTGTTAATGGCTGGCAAATCCGAGAGGAGTTGGGGGGTGCATGGAACCTTTGTCAAATTAAGTCCTTTTTTTTATTTACAATATCATTTTTTTTCCCCGGTAGGTGTATTTATTTTAATTTATTTCTTTAATTTAGCTTTTTATACATATTTATGGATACATATTAGCTTGCACATATCTCAGGAAACTGAAGCCACCTCTTCATCGATGGCGTCCAGGCTAGAAAAGGTGCTCATTTTGACAGCAATGGACATGGTATGGAATATATACATGCACGCCTGGAACTTTTGGGTGTCAATTAATTTTATTATCTTCCTGTCATCAATCATTCAATTTAATTTGGAACATGCTTACGCCCTGGTTTTCCTCATAAAATAATTGTTTCCATGCCGTATTTTAGGTGATCATTTTGGTTATGATTTTTGCCTCTTTGGTCGAGAAAAGCTTCGCTAAAATGTATATAATTCACAAAAGCTTGATATGTGACGTTTTAATGAATAAATAAAACACGATTGAGCGTGCACATAGTCCAGTGACCCCATACATTATAGTATGTTTATAAAGTAAGGTTATGCAAAGGAACTACAGCAATAACCATCAATAACAGTAGCTTCTACTACGCCAATCAATCAAATAAATTGATTTGGTCCAAAAATGGACCCGTGATTTTGATATTGTCTCAAAAAGTTGAAGTGTAAATAGAATCATATTAAAAAAGTGGCCAGTAGAATACTATATCATCTCCAAAACAAATAATAAATGTAACGTTTGCTTACCAAACCAGGCATGAAAACATATAATTATGCATGCAACACATAGGCCGTAGGTGAATCCAATGCTCTTGCAATCAAGTAATGATGCTTTTATCGTGAATTATAACTATTTGATGCTTTTTTATTAATATAAATATCTAAATTAGATTATATGTATTTTAATTAATTTTATAAATTTTAAAATTATCAATTATATAAATTTTCAAAAATTATTATATAAATTATATTAAGTTAAGATTACATGAAAAACAAACTTACTAGTAACAAGCTATTTGATTGTTTTTTAAATGGAAGGGCTGACCTTTGAAAAAAGACAAAAGAAGCCTACGAATCTATGACAGTGACATACATGATACGTTGCGTTGCTGAACCCAATCAAACACTCATGGCTCCTCCGTCCACCACGAAATATGTGCTTTTCTCCATTATATTCAACGGAAAATGGACCGTTCACGCTCTTCTTCTTGTTTTTTTTTTTATTATTATTGAGGTAGAGTTCAAGGAAACCGTTATTTTATTAGGTTTTTTTTAATGTTGCAGATGATTTTTTTATTTAAAAATATATTAAATTAATTTATTTTTTAAATATTATTTTTGAACATTAATATCTCAATATAATTTAAAAAAAAACTTTTGAAATACGACGTAAACCAGTAACTTATATACTCCTGTAGTTTTTTAGAAAAAAATATATGTACGGTGTTTACCTTGATGGATTATTTTAAGCATACAACAGGAAGATATTTAGAATAATTATTGACTTAAATGTACCGCCGACTATTTGTAGTTAGTGTACTGATGTATAGAGAAAAGTCTTGATACAATACTCCATCATGGCTTGTTGGTTCTAAAATTTCTTTAAAATAAACAACAAAATTATAAGAAAATAGCATGGCTCCTAATTGGTTAAGAGACAACTGTAGAAATAAATATAGAAAACAGAGATGATGAATTCTGACATGTTATCTTTAGAGTATAATTGAGATTATTTTTTAAAAATGTTTTTTGTTTAATAATATATTAGACTATATTTTTGTATTTTTAAATATTAATTTTAATATCAGCATATTAAAATGATATAGAAACACAAAAAAATAAAAATAAAACTTTTTAATATTTTTTTTAAAACAAACAGAAGTAATGCTGTTTAAACCATGGAAGTGGGTTTTTGAAATGGATTTTGATCTCGTGTTTGCTCTTCATAGGCAAGCTTCATGACGTGTAGCTATAAATAAGCTTTTTATAATGAAACTACATTTTAAAAGTTATGATATATTACGACTACATGGGTCATTTATCAAACTAATGCATTCAATATTAATAGCATGTATCAATATTATAGAATTATACATCACAATTGATTTTTAATCTTGGCATAAAGTTAAGTTCCATGTTTAATATTGCATTTCAAAAGTGTACTTTAAAAAATATTTTTATTTTTATTTTTATTTTAAATAAAAAAAATTAATGTTTTTAGATCATTTTTATATGTTGATGTCAAAATGATTTTTTTGATATATTATTTAATGAAAAACATTTTAAAAATCAATTTTAATCAAATTATCAAAAAAAAAAATTAAGTCTCTCAAGTCTAGACTTGATTTCTCATGGCCCTTTGTTTGCTTTTGCTATTTTCAATGGAAGTCGTTTTATTTTAGTGCCTATTTAGAGTATAATTAAAGTTATTTTTTAAAGTATTTTTCATTTAAAAATGCATCAAAATAATATTTTTTTTTATTTTTAAAAAATTATTTTTGATATCAGCACGTCAAAATAATCTAAAAACATTTTTTTTTAATTTAAAATAAAAAGTAATATTTTTTTCAATAATACTCTCCAAATGCATTCCCGTACACCCTAGTGGTGTTTTACTTTACTAGGTAAAATTTCCTCCAGCCTGTGCACGCGGTGTCATGCAGTTAGCAGTGCTTTGGATCTGGGCGTCTACATTTTGAAAGCTGTCATTTGTGAAATTTCCTTAGCGTAGGAGGAGCAGAGATCTGATGCGCATTTTACTCATCCATGTTTTTTTATCGGTTTCTCGTGGAAAATGAATTCGCGACATAATTGAATGTACTGAAGTATCTGTATATAGCCAAGCCCGGACAACTAACAAGGGATTGGTACTTTCTTGAGCTAGTTTGAGTTACATTTCATATGAACAAACATCATTTTTATGTTTTTTTAGGTAGTTTCAAGTTCTATATAATAAAAAAAAAAACATCAACTTAGAAGATGCTAGTTTTACATAAATGTAAAATATTTTCTTGTAAAACATCTAACATGAAAAATATTTTACTATATTTTACAAGTAATAAGTAATAATGTAAAAAATATGATAATAATTGTAGAATGGTGGCATGTTAGATGATGAGATAAGGATTTTGGTTTGGCACTGCTTTTTAAAAACATTTTTTTAAAAATAATATTTTTTTTTAATTTAAATTTAAAAAATTATATTTTTTAGATTATTTTCATGTGCCGATATCAAAAATAATTTTAACTAAGGAACCTAAAAAGAATTATTTTCTTATTAGTTTAATTAACGGGAGCTCCTATTTCAAAACCTTCTTCCGAATTTATAATACTGCTTTTAGTATAACTTTAACCTTTTAAAAAAGAAAGGCATATTCCTGTCTTTCATTCGAAGGCTTCATTAGGGTTTGGAAAAGAGTCAAACTTGTTTATTTTTATTTTTTATTTTTTATATAAAAGTGAAAGTGCAAATAAGTTTAACATTTTTCATAAATAATATCATGTATTCTTGCATCTATCTATATACATTTAAATTATTTTTACTATATTTATATCAAGTCCTTAACTTAACTTATTCGCTAATCGCAAATCTACGTCTTAAAAAAGAAAAAAAGAAGAAGACTAGAATTAAGCCCGAAACCTTCAAACCAAATGAACCTCTCGAACCAGGACCAACTTAATGCTGAAATTCATTAGCAACTTAATTCCATTCATCTCTTTAGATTCTCGTTTTCCCTTTCTTCTAGTGGGAATTGTGGCATTAGTTATTCTCCCAGTGTTTTTTATTTGAAAATATAATATCCTTTTATATTCTAAAATTAACTTATAAAAACAATTAAAAAACACTAAAAAATATTAATTTTAAAAAAACCAATCAATTGTTTTTCTTAGATAGCACCGTCATCATCGGCAATACCAACACCATAAATAACATCAATCAACTTGTGAATGGTAGATTTTTAAAGCTGTTTTCTTTTGTAGAAAATGATTTCACAGCCACGTGTGGTGGTGATCGCCACCAATGAAAAAGCTTGTTGGGCGATCGAGTGGAAGTATATTGCTTTGGAAAAAGAGGATAAAGGCTAAAATGGCTCACGACGTGTCGCCCAAAGGGAACCCGATGGCCAGCCACCAAAGGAAGTGCAGCAAGAAAGCTTTCTTGCAGGGCATGTCCTGAGAATCTTCTAAAGTATGCCCATTTAATCGAGGGCCAAGAAAGGGAAGAGGAAGCGATCCAAAGATAGAGAATTACTGGTGAAGAAAAGGGAAGAATGTAATGATGGAGAGACGACAGGAAGCTTCAAATTTCGACAGTTTCTTGTTTCTGTGAGAGCTAGTGCTCTGAAGTTTGTGTGTGTGTGGATCCCTACTGGCCCATTCCTTGCACTCGATTAAAAATAGTGTTTCAAATAGGACACTGACATGGATTTGAGATTGATGGTTTGGATCCTGGGACTTAGTATTTGTAAAAAAACATGTCTTCAAGCGACAGAACTGTCAAGGAACATGCAAAACACGCAAGTAGGGTTTCAACTATCTAGCGCAAATGCAAATAACAGCATAATTTGTTTTTGGATCGATATGAAACCCACCCCCGAAAATATATTTTTATGATTTAAATAAACAAGTAAAATTTTAATTATTTTAGATTTTTATAAAAAATTACATATTCTAATTTAAACTCAAAACTTGTTATACTAATCATAAAATCTATGTCATCGTGTTTAAACTAATCGTAAAACTTAGAGATATATAATAGCAAAATTGGTTAAGTTATGGTTAGATATTGCGGTTAAACTAAGTTTTAGATTTTTTTTCAGTTTTCAGTTATTATTTTTATGTTTTTTATTTATAATATAAGAAAAAAATAAAAATATTATTTTAATTTAAATAAAAAACACTCTAAAAAATAAAATTTACTATATTCACGGCTAAACTCTAGATAACACAAAAAAAAATATTCTCATTCGTTGCCATCTTCTACGTTTCAAGAGAATTAATTAGAAATGTGGTTAATTTGGATCTTAGTGCTCGTTTGGAAGTATGGTTACGACTGTTTTCAAAAGTGTTTTTCATTTAAAAATACATCAAAATAATATTTTGTTTTTATTTTTAAAAAAATATTTTCACGAGCACATCAAAAATGATTTAAAAACATCAAAAAAATTAATTTAAAATATAAAAAAATAAAATTCATAAGCTTAAATTTTAATAACACTTCTAAACACCTCCTTAGTCTTGCTTAAATCTAACATGTACGTATCCATGGTGAAGATCATTTATGGGCATCCCTTGTATGCGATGGAAGGGAGTGTGAACTCCTTAAAACGCATAATCCCCCCTTCGTTTCTTTTTCTAGTTTTGGTTTTCGCAAGAGCATGGCTATAGAATTCTAGATCAAGAATTCATCAACTATTCTTTCATTATTTGCAAAAATAGTCCCCGTTAATTTACTCTCTCTATATTTATTTTTCTTGGAGATTGTTTCACTCGAAATTCTACTGTGTGTGAGAGAGAAGAATTAAATTGAGCCCGAGCTCTTTCATTGAACAAAAGAGCTAGGAGATCCACCAAAATGCCACGTACAATGCCTAAAACGCCCGCCAAGTGCAGGACCCCAATTATAAATTATCAGGCTGCAAACACCCTTGGCCCGAACGAATCATCTGTTGGGCCTTTGGTTCGGCAAGGTCTTTCTCTTCGGCCCAGGAAATTGGACCTTAAAATTCCACGGAGCAGGCTGGTGCACAGTCCCTCTATCAAATGCCATGGGCACAATCAATTTTAATTTAAAAAAAAAACTCTTTAAAAACTTAAAAGTTGCAACAGTGTCACTACTGCAATCTTTAAATTAAAGAGGAAAAAAAATATGCGGTGGCAGTCTACAGATTTTGAGAAACTAGAGTGTCGCTGTCTCCAGATTTTGATTATATGATTATCACAGTATTAAAAAAAATTAAGAAATTAAATTGATACTTGATCTTATAAGATATTATTTGATTTTTATTTTTATTTTTATTTTAAGATTAAGAGCGGAAGGACTATAATTGAATAATAGAAAAACATCAAGGGATGGAGAGGAGAAGTAGCAAAACTTCTAAACGATAACAAAAAAAAGATACCAATTGAAGCACAGAGGAAGGCTCACGTGCTGCCCAAGAGGCAATGAGCATTCCTCATGCCCCAGCATGTGTGAAACTCACGTCAAACACATTTTCCTCCTTCTTTAAATTTAATCCCTTTATTTTTAAAATCTCTTTTATTCCGTCCTAATGTTTTTAATTTTGTTTTTATAGGTTTATCTCAATGTCAAACAAGCATTCTGCATTAAATTGATGTTTGATTTTATGATTGTCTATTTTTAAAAAAAAGTTAAATATAAAATGATTTTGAAAAAAAAATCTAACTATTAAACTTTGTGGAGTAAATAACTCGTTTTATGGGTTTGGTGGGGATATCTTCTTCTTCTTCTTCTTTTATTAATCGAACTTGATTTTGTAGTTTTTTTTTTATCACGTGGTAAAAAAATTTAGCTTAACAAAAACCATATTATTAAACTTTATAAAGTTTATGTATCGATTCATGAGTTTGATAGATTTAATATCTTTGAAATTTATTTTTTTATTTTATTATTCGATACTAGTTTTATTGATAATTGATTTTTATAATTTATTTTGTTTCACTTTTATATTAGGTTTTATGATCTCGAAAAAAAGTCCCGAGATTGGATTGGTTCTTGATTTTGTGATTTTTTTTAGTTATCATATAGTTTAATTAAAAAATTAGTTTCAGAAAAAAGAAGAAAACGAAGTTATTAATACTTGTAGAGTCAATTACTGGATCACGAGTTTAACAAGTTGATATGAGTTAACTAGTTCAAAAGTCATATTTTTAATAGTATACTAACAAACAAACATCAACAAAAGGACCCAATTAAGAAATACTTTAAACATTTGAGATACAATTGATAAAATAGTCTGTCTTAACACCCAATCGGAAATGTATATAAACATTAGGGTACTAGATTTGAGGTTTCCCAAAAAGAAACTAGTCTCCACAGCGGCCAGCAACAGGCAGATTATTAGACAACAGGGAGAATAAGAATAACAGAAGTGCACGTCAGCTTAGATGTTTTTTTAGTAACCACCGGACCTGTCTCGGAGCCGGTTTACCGGGCCCCTTCCAGTTCTTTCCTTGTCTTCTCTCTCAAAGAAGAACAAATTAATTCATTTCACAAATTGCGGAGAAAGAAAAAGAAAAAAAGAGAAAAATCTCTGGGGAGAGAGAGATGTGGGTGTTTTATTTGATATGGTTACCTCTAACCCTAGGCATGGTGATTTTAACTGTCAGATACTTCGCAGGACCTGAGATTCCTCGGTATGTTTTCTTCACTGTCGGATACACCTGGTTCTGTTCTCTCTCCATCATCGTCCTCGTCCCTGCCGATATCTACACGGTAACTTTTTGATTTTCTATTTTAACTCTTTTTTCTTCCCAATTTCTATTGAATTATGCTTTAATTTTATATGTATTTTTAATTCGAAATAAATAAAAACTTGTACGAATATGCTAGCTGAAGTTGTCTTTTTTGTACAAGCTGAGTGAATTGGGCCTGTTAAAAATTAAAATAGCTGATTTATGCATTGTTATACGAGCAGACTAAATTTGATCTTGATCGCGGAGGCATTTCTTTCTTTTGGAGCTGGTCGTATTGGAGTACATTTTTACTGACCTGGTAAGTCGTCTGTGTATACTTAGTGATTACATCTTTACATTACTGCGTTGTAATGCTGAAAGTGGTTGGCATGATTTTAAGATTGTTTTTAAGCTTTTATAGTAATCATACGATTGATGTCCTTTCTGTTGGTATGTCGTAAACCGACCCATGTAGAATCTGTTTGCTTGTCGCTGGATGGACTTGTGTGCAGATGTGAACCTGTAATAGTCTATCTTAGTGGAATTATAAATAAATTCACGTTTTCAATTTTTTATACTCTTGCTTGATGTTGCATATCATTTTGCTATGAAAATACCTGTAATTTTGTTTTGTCTTAGTTTGTAGGTGCATGTTTCCTGATGGAATTTAAATTATGTTTATCTCTAAGCAGGGCTGTGGTGCCCCTTATTCAGGGTTTTGAAGATGCAGGAGATTTTACCGTGATGGAAAGATTAAAGACTAGTGCACATGCAAACTTAGTCTTCTATTTAATTGTGGGAGCCATTGGCCTCTTTGGATTTATTCTTCTCATCATGATGAACAAGATAAGGTTCCTTCCTTTCCCTCTGAAAAAAGTTACTTTCTCTGTTGCGGGGCATAGGTTTTTTCCTTTACTTCTTACAGATTTAATTTAGCTCTATTTTCTTAACCTTTTTCATTCACTTCATCACTTCAGAAGCTTTTCTTTATATTCGTAAAATCTTTTGCTTCACCCACTATCATACTTTTGCATATTCAAATAAATTTTTTATTGACTATTCATGTTTGACGTGGTATAGTGGTGGATTCTTGTAAAGTTATGAACAAAAATATGAATCACTGGCATATTTTTTTTTCTTGGCTTTGTGAGAAAATTGCTCACTTATCTCATGATTTGCCATCTTCCTCAACAGGATTGGAAATGTGCTTGCTGTTGCCATGGCCTGCTCAAATACTTTTGGACTCGTTACTGGTGCATTTCTTCTTGGTTTTGGTTTGAGTGAAATTCCCAAGAGCCTGTGGAGAAATTCAGATTGGTCAATCCGCCAAAAAGTACTTTCTCATAAAATTGCCAAAATGGCTGTGAAACTTGATGATTCTCATCAGGATCTTTCAAATGCTATTGTAGTAAGTATTCTTCACATTTCTTATTTTAATTTGGTGTGGAAATCTATACATATAATTGAGATTTTTAATTTTACTGTCGAGTTTCTTAAGTTTCTAGTTTTACCAATTATCACCACTGGCTGATCCTTATTATTGTCTCTTATAATTTTATTTTTTCCATCTTCATCTGTGCTTGATGAAATTTTCTTTTTCTGTCTCCTCGGTTCCATTGAAGTTGGCCTGTGGGATGAACACATTGATCTTTATTTTTTGTCTATTTCTGAAACTTGAGAAGGCATGCTGGATCAACAGTAAGCAGTTTACGGTGTTCTATATGTCTTGTCAAATGAACTTCTAGTCCTTCTGCATTTCCATTTCGTGTTTAGTAAGATTTACTAGGGGTGATCATTTTTCGGTTCAATTTTTATCTATAAAAACAACCAGATAAAAAAATTAATTTAAAAAAAAACTGAAAATCGCTTTAAACCGACCTGTTTCAGTTTGGTTCTTTGAACTAAAAAACTGAAAAATAGTTTTCAGTTTTTTATTTTTATTTTAACCTAGTCTTTCCCTTCTCCCATTTTATCAAAATAGAATCAAGACCAAAAAAAATTGAACCGAACCGGAAGAATAAGAAAAAATATAGTATATTTTTTTTAATTTTGAACCTGTTCGGTTTCAGTTTACCAGTCTTAGCCTTAAACTGAAAACCGAACAGGAAGTTTTTTTTTAACATTTTAATCAGTTTAATCGATTTTTTTAATAGTTTGTTTTTTTCTCGGTTATTTTTTTTCAGTTTTCTCGGTTTTTTTTGCTCACCCCTAAGATTTACATGTCATAAATTTATAGAGGATGTGCCATGCTTTTTTAGTACATGCATGCAAGGTTTTTTTTTCTAGATCACTAATACTCTAGAGCCTGGTAAATATGTACTGTATTGTCTGTTATGTAATTAATCTCTACTTTATCAATACTTTACAGTCTGTTAAGCATTATCTGACAGATAACTACAATCATGGTAAGCCATGGTTGTACATGTTCACCTGCTACAGCCTGCTCTTAAAACAGTATGATGGGGATGGGATTTAAAGCCTTAGATGGATAGTGAGTGTTGGCCTGTTGGGTGCTAAGTGGTCCATTTTGGGGTTTCCAAAACAAAATTATCTATAGCGGCTTTGATACCATGATCCTTTTATTGGGCAATAAACACCTCACTGTTTCAACATCTGTATTGTGCAGTAAGCAAAATCTCGTCTAGTTGTACCTGTCCATAGTTTGTTCATTTTTTCCCGAGGAGATAAGGTATAACTAGATATGTATCTGGGTCTGCATTTTAAGAAAACTTGTAGTTTCATATCACCTAGCATGGTTGTGTAGGATCTAATTTCTTACTGGCATGTTGCTTTAATTATTGGTGATGATTTACTGAATAGGTTGCTCAAGCAACATCCAATCAAATGTCCAAGCGTGACCCTTTGAGGCCCTACATGGATATTATTGATAATATGCTAGCACAAATGGTAATTCTTCTTAAAATGTCTTGCTCACTTCCTAGCACCTCACTTGTTCCAGTAAAGTGATCTTATAATGGCATTTTTCTATTTTTAAGTTTAAGCAAGACCCATCCTTTAAACCACAAGGTGGTCGGTTGGGAGAAAATGATATGGACTATGACACGGATGAGAAATCAATGGCAACACTCAGGCGTCATCTTCTAGGAGCTCGAGAAGAGTATTATCGTTGTAGAAGGTGAATTGAATGCTAAAATTGAATCTGTGATGTGTGTTCATCTGTAGAGGATTTGCTCATTTATCTTGAAGTTCTTATTAATATTTGTTTTTTCTTGACATGTAGATGTGCCTCGTAGTTTCTTTATACTGGAACAGAGTCATGTATAAATTCATATATATTTATGTGCTGCATACCTCTTTTGCAACAACTATGTCATGTCACGTCTTTTTGGGATGCCCTCGATCTATTCTCAGAGAGTTTTTCTTTCTTACTGCATAGATGAGATTATAATCTCTTTCAGGAAAATTTTCTTTTTCTTTCTTTCTTTTTTTTATCCCAATTGGTGGGGTTTGGGATGAGATCAAGAAAATAAATAGAAAAATTTCTTAGGAGTCACTTGAATTAATGGAGATGTCACTTTATTTGAACCGGTGAAGTTAACTGAACATGCAAGTAGTGCAACAAAGTGCTCCTCCCACTACTCAACTCCCAGTGCATGCACACAGGCTAGCAGCAATGGCTGCACACTCAAGTATGTACACGTAGATGTATGTACAGACACCCAAAATCCTCCTCACAGTGTATGTACTCTATGCAGTCATTAAAAAAGGATTCTCTTTTGAAGCTCTTATTTAGTTTTACAAAAAAAAGTAGTTCCCATGTTTGTCGTCTACTTCTTGGTATGAACCTCTTAATTTTGATTAATGTTTGTGTCGCTGTTTTGTTCCTCGCATGGTATTATTCATAATATCTCACACTTTTGGGTGTTGACTCTTAAATGGCTTGTCATTTGTTTCGTTCTTGATTTCTCTTTTCCTTATTTGCAGACTTTTTAGACTTATGTTTTTTGCCGTTTAGATATAGCCTTCTGAAATTAATATGTTCATGTTCTGGTATATGATATTCTGTCATGCTGTTGATGTGTTTGTGGTCACAGGATGCTTTTAGTATCTTTCAGATTTGCTTCTTGGATACCTGTCCTCATATTTTTACAAAGTAGTTTTCAGTGAATATTTTTACTGCTCATGCTGCTTTTATATAATTTACTTTATTTATTTGCAGTGAGTATATGACCTATGTCATGGAAGCGCTTGAACTGGAAGACACTGTTAAAAACCATGAACGCAGCAGTTCAAATGGATGGTTTGTCCTAATTATGTTTTATTATCATTTTCCTGTCTCTTTCTATATGTGTTCCAAGTTGGACTCTCTAGACTTGAAATATTTGTATGCTGCCATGTTAGGACATATATTTCAAGCTTCAGGCCTGCTCGCAATGGGAAGTTGGGTGCTTCCTTTGACAGAATGGGTAATTGCCAGATACATTAACCCTTTTCTTTCCTTTGAGTTTTAAGGAATCAGGACGAGGATTCTTTTCTGGTTTGTCATAACTCTGTTTTATATATATATATATATATAGCTTGATAGATGACCTTGATATTGAGGTCCAGATGTGAACTCAGAAAATAACATGCTTTTGTAGTGACTGTATTCCCAAGTGTAATCAATTCTGCTTTATTTTAGGGGTTATGATGCACATATACTACATCTATATGTACACACTGAAAATATATGCACAAACACATGTATGTAGAAGTGGTCTGTTTTTTTGACCAGCTTTGAAGCCGAAACCTTGTTAAAAATTGTTGCCTTGTGCAGAGTTTTTGTGGCGATGCATCTTAAGAAAGCAACTTGAGAAGGTGCTGGCTGTCATACTTGGCACCATGTCAGCTGCAATTCTTTTAGCAGAGGCAACTCTACTAATTGGTGGAGTTGATCTATCTCTATTTTCACTCCTTATAAACTCTGCAGGAAAACAAGAGTTATCTATGCAGGTAGGTTCGTATCTTTTGTTTGCAATTATTGCATGGCTTTATGTGGTTTATGTACATTGTGACTATAGTTATGGAGCACACTCTTATATTTTGTTTTGCTCTTCTACTGTTAATGTATTCCAGGTTTTGGTTTTTGTACCTTTGATGTATATGTGCATCTGCACATACTACTCGTTGTTCAAAATCGGAATGTTAATGTTTTACTCATTAACACCTAGGCAGACAAGTTCAGTCAGCTTGCTTATGATATGCTCGTAAGTTTTTCCATTCAGAGCTATGCAGTCATGAATTTCCCCTCTCCTGCCCTGCTCCCCCTTTATTGGCCCCTCTCTTTTGAGAAAAACTCACTTTATCTTATTGTGGCATCCGTTAGGATGGTTGCTCGATATGCTCCTCCAATTTCATACAATTTTCTCAACCTCATTAATCTTGATCCTAAGCAAACTATATTTGAGAAGGTAATTCTCATTTCTTTTGTTTTCTATATTTATCTTTAGTCCCAGTTGTAATTGCAAATAGAATAAAGTGATATTTTGGTCCCTATGTCCCATTCGGTATCAAGATCATTTGAGGCATCAAATATGTAAGATATCCTAGTGTTTTTCAAGTGGCGAAACTTTCATACATGTTCTGATTGAAGGTTCAATTTTTTATTTACTTTGTTTTAATACTGGACCTCTTTTGGCAGCTTGCTTTTAGAAAAAAACTTGACTAGTTGAACATGTGAGATTGATGTCATAGAAAATATCAATATTTATTTTTGGGTTGGGTTTCAAGTGAGATTTCTTTGTTTATTTTTTTTCCCCTAAAATAGTGACCAGATTCTTAGAAATTGATCTCCATTTTTGGTAATTCATGCAATTGTGGATGTTCTCAAGTAGGACTTATCTGCATATCTTTTTGCATAACATTTGGGAAGGATTGAGAAAGCAATGCACTTTAGGAAATGGGTTCGCTACTTGTATTTTTCAATTGAGGAAATGATCTGTTATGGCTTCTCTGTCTTTATAAGAATCCCTGGATGATCTAAATCTTCAAATATTTAATTTTCACCCTCAAGTTCTGAATATTTTCTATCAAATCAATATTCCAGTCCCCAAGTTGGGCCTCAATTTGCACCTCATTTGTTTCTGCTAACAAAAAAAAAGTTGTGTGAACACATAATATATGCTTGCGTCTCTATATAAATAAGAGATTTTCTACTTGTAATTTTATTTTTAAGTTTCCTTTGTCTGGTGACTAACAAACTGCTATAACCATAGAACTTCTACAAGAGAATTTTAATCTTTCACCTACATGAAAACTGATTTTTTTTACTTTGGTCTCTCTTGATGTCTGGTTGCAGCGAATGGGAAAAATTGACAATGCTGTCCCTTTCTTCGGAAATGATTTTAACAGAATCTATCCACTTATTATGGTTATATACACCCTGTTGGTTGCAAGCAATTTCTTTGATCGTGTGATTGGTTTCTTTGGGAGCTTGAATAGATTTAGGTTTCAAACTGAGGCAGATGATACTGATGGGATTTGATCCATCGGGAGTAATTATCCTTCAAAAAGGTAAGCGTGCCATAATCTCCTTGTTAATGGTTTGCACATATGATATTATAAGCTTGAAATTTAAAAAGTTGTCCATTTATTACTTGATAGTTTATGAGCCCCCTCCCCTTCTCTTGTATATTTTTTACAGAGCGATCTTGGTTGGAACAAGGGCTAACAGTTGGTGAGCATGTTGTGCCACTGACAAGAAACTTTAACGGTGTAGATGTGGAGATTGGCAGCCATAGTAAAGTATGTACTCATGTCGAAATCTATCTATTTTTATGCTTTTCTTATACGTGTATATCTGCATTTATGTACATATCACATGTAATTTTCTGGATTAGATCCACTTGAATGATAGATTTGCAACTGATGGCGAGGCTCTTTTATGTGATACCACCATAAAAGCATGTCAATTGTATTTCCTATTCATCTTTAAATGATAGCTGGATTTCTTATGTTCCTTCTAACCGACATGTAAAATGCTCAGGATAGGACTGCCGCTGGAATGAAGGCAACAAGCAGTTCAGCCTCCGAGGAGAGAAAGGGAAGTCGAGCCAAACCCTTGAAAGAAGGTCAGAGATACAACACAAGCAAAGAAGCCATCAGCAAAAAGTATGCTGCTGTTAGAGAACAGAGCAGACATGCCAATACAAGACCAGAGGAGAAGAACATTGCCTCTGCAAAGGTGTCTTTGCTTGATGCTGGCAACTCTCACTCCCACAACAAGACAACTGGGCCATTGGCTGGTTGGCCCTTTAAATGGGAATCGATGAAGAATGGTTTTCAAAGTTTCAAAGTGAAAATAGGAGCCGACAGATTTCTTCCATCACGCCAAGCACTGGAACCACAACTCTTGTCTCACGGTTCATCATTTCAATCCCTTGATGAAATATTCCAAGGACTGAAACGACCATCTGCAGACCATGGAAGTGTCAGTGATAATGATGATTGATATGAGCATGGAACTGTTATCAATATTTCAGGTCCTACAGATAATGTTTGTCTTGCCCAGGACACTATGAAACTCAAATGCCTGTTGTAGACTGGAATACAAGGTGTATAGATAAAGGGCGATACTCCGCAAATACAACCTTTTCTGATGGAAGCCTGGGGGATATTTTTAGGAGAAGGTATACGTATACCAGCAATTTGAAACTCAGATGATACAGTAGCAGAAGTAGGATTATCTTTTAAGAGCACCACTGATCTTGTGTAGGCAAATTGTTTTCTTGTGAATTGTACCTTTAAACCAATTTTGGCAGGTTTATACACTAATAATATTTTTATCACTATCTACTCGATGCTCTATAGTCTTAACGTCTTCATACTGGATCGTTCCCCTCTGGTTTGGAATTCAAGCTCTGTAAAAAATTGAAGAAAGGCATGCCTGATTCCAGGAGATTTTGATTAAACTTTTGCTTCTTGATTCTATTCTCATGATTGCATCTTGGACAGGTTTCAGGACAAGTGAAGAAAGCTGCTACCCTCCACCCTTGTTTTGAGAGGCACTCTGTTACTTTTGATTATGACTATTTTACCCTAACTTGTCGCTGAATAATCTCCATATGCTGCCATCCCGTTGGAACATGACGGTGAGGATTGGTTTGAGTGAGAAATTGCAGCATCAAGTACCTCTGTTATTTGTTATGCTATTTCACTAGAACTGGGACTGATAATATTAGAATCAATTAAAAATATTTTAAAAAAATATAAGTTTATTTGAAAAAAATTTATTGGACTCAGAATTGAATTCGTAAACTTATTTGAAAAAAAAATCAAATCTCAGGTTAAGGGTCTGCACTGTGATCGATCTACTTAAGAATTAAAAGTGTAAAGATGTCTCCCAAAATCAAGGTTATCAATACCGTAATGGTTTTTCTGGTTTTTCTATTGGTACGAAATGTTTTGGTTTTGGAGTATTTTCGGCGTGCCGTTTCGGGATTGTTCTGTTCATATATAATTAATCATATATATATATATGGAAAAAAAAAATATTAATTTAAGAAGAATAATTAAAATTTAAGATAAATTAACTTTAAATTATACAAACACAAAATCAAACAAACATAATCTCAAAATTAAAAACACAACCAAAATAAGAAGGATTTTAAGGCCAAAACGACACACCCGAAAAACAGTACCGAGACGTTCCAGCCGGTATTTCTGGAACAGGCCGGAATTAAAACCGAGACGAAAACTGCCGTTTTATCTAGTTTTTTTTTAAATCATAAAACGTTCTGGCTGGAACGGAACGATATTAACAACCCTGCCCAAAATACCCCCTACTCAGCAATCTCTTCTTCTCCTTTGTTGTCTCTGTCCTCTGTTTGCCGGCAAACATTATCAACTAATCCCACCATACCTAAAAAACTCCTACCTTGTACTTGACTGTTTATTTTATAAGATGAAATAAAGATATTAGCATGATAAAAGTAAAGGTCTTCTTTAGACCATGGACACAAAGGGTTGAAATTTACCAAGGTGATTGCCAATTTTGATAGATGTGACACTGCTTTACAAATGCTTTAAAGCCTTGAAAGTGCATGCTTTTATCATATCTTGATTACAAAATTTACTTTCGAAGGGCCAATCAATGTATTGAGACCAAACAATTGTTTGAATATATTAAAAATGGATTTGAAAGTTATATATTAAGGACTAATTTATATGTCTTTATTAATTATAAGGATCGTTATGCATAAAAAAATTAGTCTCTCTTGAAAGTTGAAACCACCACCAAATTTAAAAAGATAAGTTACTTATAATTACTCATTTTAATGGATTCTAAAATAGTAAAATTCATCCCAACATAATAGTAAATATCATGATGCAGAGCTTGAATCGAAATCTCTTATCAATATAAAAAACTTCAGGTTATAGAAAACCATTTAATATTCTTATTTAACCTGACATAACAAGTCAACCTATAAATCTTTTAATCTAGCTTGTTATAGGATTAAACTTGAAGAAAAGAATATGGAAAACTTATCACTTAATCATTTCATTTCAAATTACTTATAGAAATAAAATCAAATCATGTAAGGCAAAAATAAATAATTGGTTACAACATAAATAACAATTAAAAAAACAAACAACTTACTAGTCCAAGAATATATATTGCATGTGCAAGAGCTAACTTATATGTCACGGAACGCAAAACACTTATCTGGCCTCCGGAAGGAAGCTTAATTAAATTATTATGAAAATCTATATTTAAGTGTTTCAGATGCAATTTTGTTGGCATTTAGGGTTTGGGAGATGTACCATCCAAATCCATGGGCTCATGATCGCAGGAGAATTACTATTCTATTTACCTGTAATTACTAACCTAAGATATATTGAGGTATCAAAAGCATATAAAATCATCTTTTTGTATTTTAAAAATACAAAAACTGTCTCAAACACATTTATTTTATTATATTCTTTTAAATAAAAAAGCATTTATGTATTTTCTACATCTATTTATTAAATTTTAGGGCCTTGACTAAAAACAACAGAAATGCTCCGCCGAAAGGATAGCATACACACAGAAAGAATGCGCAAAGAAACTTCACAATTCTTCAAGTAAATAAATAAAAAAAAACCTTTGAAGTAGAGTTCAACTTCAACATATCATAGCAAGAACAAATTAAACCCGTTGCATAATTAACTTTAAAATTATAGACAAACTTATACACATAGCTCCTAATTAATTAATTATTTTGTAACAGCCTCATATTCTCTCACAAAAAAGAAATAAAAAGAGAAGCAGCAGCTTACTTTCACAGATGAAATTTAAACCCCTCTAATACAACCTTTCATTCATAGAGACAGCAGAACGCATCAAATCCCGATCTTTCTTTCCCTTCAAATGAAGCAACCTAGTCCAAAACCCATTACTTTTCTTCCCGTTTCTTACCTGATCTCCGTCAACAAAAGCAATCGATCTGCTCTTCTTTAAGCGATTACCGACGCTTACCCTGAAAGACACCGAACCCATATTGCTGTTATTATTATCCGAAATGCTCCGGTGATGGTGGCGGCGAGATACGTGGTTTGAAGAGGCAACAGAAAAGTAAGGATCGCCGGGAGAAGAAGACGATGAAGGAGGTGCAACCACTGCTGACTGTGAAGTGTTGAAATAGATCAGTTGCGTTAATCTCTCCCTGCAAACATGCTGCGCAAACCCCTTGTTTCTGATCGAGATATGGATGATTCTTGCATACTTTTCCTGCCTCAGACACTCCCATGATTTGTATTTTCTCTGTGATGATTAAACCTAACTTTGAATTTTCCTTTAAGTGACAACTCATGTTTATCTTTCTTGCCTTTTTCTTAAGTGACAACTCATATATATATATATATATATGAGATAGGAAGAACGTATATAGATGATGATTGGTCGTGTAGTTTCAGAGACACATACGAGTAAATTACTAATTAATTTCCACGAAGCCTCATCGTATTGAATATTGGACCACTCCAAATTTTCGTCTGTTTGCTAACTGCTGTCGTTCGTAACCCCACCACAAATTTACATAATATGAATTGAAGAGAGACAAGAGTGAGCAAAATATAAAAAATATTCCGTGTTTTAATGGAAATATTGAAATCTATTCATTTTTCACGGGTTATTGCCGTAATCATTGTTTATTCATTAAAACTTTTTTTAATATTTTCAAATTCTTTTATTTTTCTCTCCCTCTAAATCGTTTTTAAGTAATTCATATTGGAAGTGTAGGTTCCATTGATGGTTCTGAAAAATTGAATCGTCGGAGATTTTAAAAACTTACAAGATAACTTTTTTAGTGGTTTAATTAATTTTCTTGGTGAATTAACATGTATACTATAGACGCACTTCATTTCATCCCCCTGTAGCTTTAGTTTGAGTCAACGTCAATCTACCAAACCATATAATAATTAATTGGATTAAAATTTGTCTCATTTTACAATATATCTAATAAGTAATATTGCTTTCCACCGGAAATTTGATGTATCTATCTCATCTCATGTCCCCAACATTATTTATATCAGAGGCGGCTAGATTTGACTTCAAAGCTCAGACCAGACAGATCAATATCAATCCTTTGATCACTTTTTCCATGTAGCATTAATTAATTTTGATTTTTCAATTAATAGCATGCATGGATGGATGGAGGATTTGAAGAAGCAACAAAATGGACGGCAGAGATGGCAGTAAAGACCAAAAAGGTGGGTGCCCACTTAGATAATTAAAGACAGGAACCATACAGCTAGTGTCATGGCGGATTGTACGATACATGAAAGCAGCCTTACAACGTCGGTATTGCACGTGCAAAGGATATTTTGTAGTCTCCAGAGCCACGTTCGGTTTCGGTCCTAAAACTCAGTCGCCCGCACGAGGGTTTTTGACAACTACGCTAATAGAATTATAATAAATAAATAAATAAATCCTCCTCTGCAGAAATTATATTTTGTATCCAGAGACAAACCTCCGCCATACATTAAAATTAAGATTAAAAAATTAAAAAAATGTGGGTAATCACTCAATTAATTAAACACCGGGGGTTCGCCCCTTGTTTTCTTTATTGATTTTAGCCATTAATATTGTTTTACCTATTTTAATATTCACTATTGTGTTCATTGAGATTTAAAATTAATACTGTGTTTATTTATTTATTTATTTTATATCTATTGTGGTCTTAAAAAAGGATCTTGGCATCGAATAAGAACTCGGCTTCATGATTTTATTAAAAGTTTTTTTTATTGATTTTTAAAAAATTAAAATGAAAGTAGTAGACTTAAAAAAAACAAAAAAATAGGAGGTCTTTTGTAAAAATATGTCAATGCGTTTGTTTGTGGGATTTTATCAAATTTCCTCGTTGGTCCTTTTGTGTGGATATAACATGATTTATTACAAAATTTTATTTTTCTCATGTTATAGCCCCTATGTTTAAGGAGTTGCAAGATTACAACAAGTATGAGAGAAAATTGATGAATAACCTATTTTTAAAGGAGAAAGTAGCTGTGACACAGCGGAAAACACAAAAAAATACGATCAACATCAATATTCTGTATAATATTCTGGAATCCCTAGAAAATGAGAGAAACTCCCAAGAAAGTTTGAAATTTTATTGAATAATTTAGTGTCTTAGTTAGAAGGCTTACAATCATATTTAAAGCGAAAACCCTAGCCCTAATACTTGTTGGACAAGAAAACAAGACTGATTATTAAAATTATCAAAAATAGCAAAATTGAGATAATTACAAGAATTAAAACCGCTAGAAATCCTTAGCAAGCCGGAATTGACAGAAGTCGATTCAGACCTGGAAATCAAGAATGATGGCTAAAACAAAAATTTTCTAAAAAAAGGCAAAAACGACAATTTCAGGGTCTAAACAACGGAATTCGGATAAAAAAAGGTTGCATCAACAACAAAGATGTTGAGTAATGTCAGACTCACCAAAACACATTAACTGGGTGAGTTTCGCGTCATTCCGATTTCAACGCCTGGACTGCTGGAAAATTCAATTACCCTTGAATTTTGGATGTTCCCTTTTCAACATATACGTCTTTGCCACTTGTTCTACATCAAGTTGTTTTTGGTGTCAACAAGTATCATTTGGCAAGAAAATTTTCATTTTTTGTTTATTTAACTTGCTCATGAAATTAGATCAAACATCATGGTTTTTCTTGGGTTGATTTTTTATTAATTGAACTGAACTCTACTTTAAGAACATAAATAGGTTCATTGAGGTTTATAGGGTATTTTTTAAGTGTTTTTGTTGAAAAAACCTAAATGAGAACGAGGTTTCGAGGGTTTTAGAGGTAGTAACTTGCTTTTGTGGCCACTTATAGCGGTCAAAATCTAGAACGAAAGGCAACATATCATGTATTATAATATTGTTTCTCTCTAAAAAATAAAATGAGTAAAACATGTTATCCACCACTTGCAAAACTTGAAAAAAGTTCAGGCATGCACAATTACACACCTCATCTTCTTTATTCTAAGGCCAAGATGTGTTGGACCACAGATGGCTATGAATTTTCAATATCATTTTCAATAAAAATAGCAACCAATTCGTATCTATATTTTCAAAAAATGCTGCTCAATAGACATCATAAATAGCTGAAAATTCTACAGGAAAAAAAAGTTGTTTGATGCGCTCGGATAAGACTGAAAGATCAACTCCCGGCCTACTTTGGATTCATGATTGTAACTTTTTATAATTAAAAACATATTATCAATCAATAGTTGAATATATATTTTTTTAACTCTCGAAGTATTACATATAATAAAAATGTCATCCCTATTAGCAGTGTTTATTGGGGTCGACGGCACATGGGATGTAGGTGAAACGAGCAACCAGGATCGGCGATATCGATGCGAGAGAGGAGGATCGGCAATTCCTTGTCTGCCGATTCTACGACAACAACATTTAATCCGAGACTGTATACAAAAATCCAGACCACAAGCATAGATCTAAATTAAAATCTGCCATGAACTCTGCATCAGGCGAATAGGTTTTGCATTTAGATGTGCCCTCTAGCTGTAGATTCGGGTGTGAATATTTTATCTCTGTATTCTGATATGAAAACGATTGAAAAACAGCTGAAAACATATAATTTAAAGCAAGGAAGAACACTAGCAAAATCCAAAATCATGAGCAATTATTTGCTAGAATTTGATCCGCTTTCTTTGGATTTCCTTGATTTTAACGTCAGCAGAACATTGTTATATCGACCGAAATAATTCTTTATGTGGTTTGCTGGTTAATGAAATTTATTCTTCCCTGAACATGATGAAGAAGGAAAAACAACTGGCTTAGAACAGCAGAGCCCGTTTGGGACAACTTTTCAAACGCTGTTTTTAAAAAAAATAATTTTTTTTTCATTTTAAATGAATATGTTTTGTTATTTTTAGATCATTTTGATGTGCTAATATCAAAAATAATTTTTAAAAAAAATAAAAAATATTATTTTAGATGTATTTCAGCATGAAAAAACAATTTAAAAAATTACCGTAAAAGCTCTCCCCAATAAAAACTTGCTTCGTGCATGTCCCATCCGCCATGTTTTGCTTCGCACTGACCTCTCAAAACATGAGTTTATGTGGCTTGGAGCTCGAAATTTTTGCACCTGTATCCAGGACAAAAAGACTGCTCGTCGAAAACAGAACCCTGCATTTTGGGCCGAAAACCCAAATGAAACTTTGACCAAAACCCAAACACACTTTATCTCACTATCTTATCAATAACTCAATATTCTTCTGTAAATCAAAGTTTTTTTTTTAATATATATGACGCATGAGTAAAGATATTTAGTTTATATTATGTTAAATAAAATATATTTATAAAAAAAAACATAAAGATTATATATGATTAAAACTATTAAGCATGTAAGAGCATAATTAATAGTAAACATGCTTTCAGAAATTAAGGAATGTATAAAAAAAAAAACTCATTTTTTTACAGTTTGATCAAAGATTTGAAGCATCTAAAAACAAGGAGTGAAATCGCAGCTGAAATCTCCTCAATTGATGCACATGAACAGGAAATTAGCAGCTCGACACTGGCTGGACAAACACACGATCCCTCATCAATAAAAACATTAAATTCACATGGGATGACAGCAAGTGGACAGGAGGTGGTTCCATTTCGAAGTTATGCGAGTGGTGACAGGGTTTAAACTTGGGCTCATACTTTAACTACTGGGCTTGTAAACTCTTCTTCGGTAAGAAAGAAATTGATCCTCTCTGTCTGCTTGGTGGTGGAAGCCTCCCTGCAAATTTTGTGGGGCGACTTGTGTCCTCATCAAGAACATCAGTGTATCATAAGAAAAGCTTTTCTACCTGCAGTTACCTCCTTAGCTTATTAATCTAAACTTTTATAGAGTCAGTGCTTTTCAACCCAAAATATTTCCATAATAGTTTCAGTTCCTGGACTTGGCTGATTTTTGTTTTAGATTTTCTTAATTTATCTTATGCATACGCTATCCATTTTCCCTCCTCCATTTCACGAGGCTTCCAACATTTTCAGTTTGGAAAAAAAGCAAAATTTTCTATTCTATGTTTGGAACATACTTGTCAATTCCGTTCCGTTCCGGCCGAAACGTTCCGTGCCGGCCGAAACGTTCCGTGCCGTTAAGAAAACCGAGACGAAACGACGTCGTTTTCGTTCATGCAGAAACGCTTCGAAACCAGAACGGCGACCAGAACAGTATTGACAACCTTGATTTGGAAGGTGAGTTTTGTTAAGCAATGAAGCCATTCATGCAGAAGTATCACACTAATTTAAGGTTTCAAACCACCCAGCATTTCCATTTCTGCAAACCCGTTTTCAATTTCAGATTTATTCATTCTTTTGAAATGCAATAGAAATCAGAGATTTCGTTTTTAATGGAGTCCTCGTACTGCTACATCATTGAAAAACCCAATTTCCTTTAAAGGAGCTGGTCTCTGGTTATGTTACTGCTAATTTTTTCTGTTCAGGAATCAACCAGTTCCCGCAAAACTAAGCGCTGTCCTGAGCAATCATGATAGAATTTTTGATACCGGGGTGTCCGGGCCAGCTTGCGCGCACCTCGACTATTCCCCGAGCTCATTGAACATCCTGCAAGCCCAATGAGCAAGTAAGGCACCGCGGGGGATGACAGGCGTACCAAACAGGAGCGACCCAGGGTGCCACATGAAAGAGGCACACCCCCAAAGAGCAGCAGGGACGCTCGAACCTGGCTCCCGAGGAAGGGGGGCGCCCTCCTCAACCACTGGGTTGCTCGCATAGGTTGAGAGGACTTGTGGAAGGAAAGATCCATCAAGCCCGTTCATTTTCCCTTTAAATGCATGAGAAAAGTCTCGTCGAGTCCTCTACTATATATGAACCATCAAATAAATTGTCTTTTCATATTTTCAATATATATAATGGGTGTGATGAGACTGTGAAATAAAAATTAATTTATAGTCATTTGGGTTGATAGCAAATCATTTTAATAATAGGATGAGCACACTATAACCCTGATAAATTAATACTCTATAAATTAAAGAATATTTTTAATTGATCTTGATTTTACTTGACTTCATGTCCATGGAGTATATTAATTAGGTATATAATTTTCTTCTCAACCAATAGAATTAACCGAGTGTTCCTGGATCGGTCGTGTTTAACCTAAACTCGTTCTCACGAGAAACTGTATCAGATTTCCATCACGATATACTCCTCAAAGTTGCCTCATTCCATTCTGTGATTCACGAAAGATAAGTCCATAATATATGGAACCTACTGTGGATGACTCATCTTCAACAGGAACATGGCTTTCACTTGATGTGGGTTCTTCTGAGTTGTTTTATCTTATCACAAACCAGTTAGCTCATGTGTCCCTGTCACCTCGAACAATCGTGAGATCTGTGCTAGCTAGGTGTCCCCACGACTCACTGTTTTCACTGAGTCGAATGCTTTGCCCACCGGGTAGCATGGCGATGGAGCTTTCATCTTTCATTTCGTTCTAGTGCATGTTGCCATCTCTGTATTTTTTTTCTTGGAGGTTCCTATCTAAGTGACCTCAAGGGAATCGACAACTTTGGTCCATATCTAGATCTATCCATCCTCGATCAATTCATAATGAAAAAAAAGCGAGACCCTTGTTCTTATTTAGCTGGGTAGGCCAGCCCGAGTGACATTTCAGATAGCACATTCTATATGGGGTTAAATTTGAATATGCAACTTGCAACTTGGAATCAACCGATCCCCATTTCATGTTTCTTGCCACAAGTTCAATCCATGAATGCTGGAAGCTGGGACGGACTGATACGATTGACCCGAGAAGTGAAAGGCTTTCTTTTATTTCTTGTTGGAACATTGTATCAATCTTTCCCAAGAGATATGATTTTGATTTCTCGAAATCCTCTTCGATCGATTGCTTGTCCACATTGAAAGACATGGGGAAATTGTAGATGTCATTTGTATGAGTAAAGGAAACCGATCAGAAAGAGATGGCGACCGGAAAACAAGGAGATTGGGTCGTCGGATAAAGCCAACCGGGACAAGAAAATTTCTCAGATCCCCCAAAAACAGCAACCCACGCTGAGCCCCATAACCCAAAACGGTGGGCACGGAATTCTAGGGGTGCCATTGATGCAGAGATGCTTCTAGGGGATCTGTGTATCAAAACAAAATCTGCCTACGCTATGCCTGATTAAACAATTATTTTTCATTTATTTTGTATAAAATCTGAGATGATGGTGGGATTCTGTGGGCATCAGAGGAGGAGAACAGGGGTGGGCAAGAGAGTCAAGCATTGCTGACGTGTTCCTACAGCTACTGGGCCCGCTTTCTGACAGCTAAATAGTCCTTCTGGGCCCATTTCCAATAAATTTCTTCAGCTTCTTTCTTTATTACCTGGGTAAGTTATCTCTCTCCATCTTGTCTTCTCCACGCTTTTAAAGGCCACTTTCTTTGTCTAAAGAAAATATGTCTAGTTGAATATATATCTGATATAAATAAAAAAGATAGTATTATTTTTTATTTTAATTTTGATTTGTTGATATTAAAATCAAATATTTTAACTAAAAAAACACTTTTAAAATAAACAGTACGCTATAAATATTGCATAGAAAGAAGAGCGGTGGTTCTGATGAACATTTTTTACACTTGCAATATTTATAGATATGGATTATCCATGGAGTTATTGCAATAGCATGATAAAATATTCAAACAATCATTTCACAAACTCTTTCATTAATCTATCTAAAAGAGCTCAAAATTCAACCGATTGGATGTGTGTTCTGTAATAGTAATTTATTTTTTATTATTAAATATCCAAAAGAATCTTAAAAAAAAACAAATTAACCCGGAATAAATGTAGAAAAACATTTCACGGCTATTGGATGGATCCAAAAGCCAACCCTGACGTCGTCGTCGTCGTCGTCGTCGTCTTCTTTTGATGGCAGAAGAAAAGGCTGAGTTGATGTGTACGTGGGGGAGATGGTGGGCTCTTCTCTCACCAACCATGTGACCCCTCTCCCTGAATTTACCTATCCCACGCGCCGTCTTCCGGGCCACCCCTCCTTTCCCCTCTCTCTCTTTGTTTGTATATTTTTTCTCCACCCTGCATGGATACGAGCATTTTCTTATTTATTGCTTATCTTTTTCATCCAGTTGATGTTTGTGATACGACCACGTTCTTATGCGAAATTTCCATGAAGAAACAGCTTCGATTTTCCTTTATCCCTTCTATTTTGGAGTATCCATAGGTCTTCATCAATCCTCCATGAGATGGAGTTTTTTTCTTTTTCTTTGAATTAATATTTTTTTTTCCTTGCCAGTGAATGTCAGAGCTCTTTTCAGACGAGCATGGATTTTTTATATGATTGCAAGTTTAACATGGATAATTATATATTAATATTTTTTTTCTTTTTCCAGTGCTGGAAAAACACCAAATTATTTAAAATGGATAAAAATACGGTTTTAAGGATGAATTCTAACATCGTTTTTTTTTTTTAAAAAAAAAAAAAACAGGTCTCGAAATGGAAATCCCAAACCAAACAGAAAATAATAAATTAAAACTTAACCTTTGTGTGGATAATATTAATAAAAAAAATATTGATGGTTTAAGTATTTTAAAAAAATAAAAAATTAATGTAGGTGGTTCTCACGCTTGTTGTATGCAAACCATATTGCAATTCTCGGGGATAAAGAGAATCCTATCAAGCATTGCTTTCATTGGGTCATTTGTCCGGGGCCCACTCTGGCCCCACCCTAAGATTCTGACTTTTGTGTACCCCTTGAAAAGCACACTTTCTGCAAATCCTACTAGCTGCCAAACTTCTGCGTCAGCCACTGCCTGGCCCCAGCCCCAGGAACTCTCCCGTGCGTGTGCTTGGTGGTATTTAATACCCTATTTTTTAAAATAATACTTTTTAATATTAACATATTAAGATTATAAAAAAAATATCATTAATTTCATATTTTTTCAATAAAAAAATATAAAAAATACTTTAGAAAACCATGAAAATAAACCTCATTTAATCTTTACGGATCTCCTCCGCTATTGCCACTTGCCAACATATACACAGCAC
The DNA here is from genome assembly GCA_029204005.1 of Salix udensis. Taxonomy (NCBI): domain Eukaryota; kingdom Viridiplantae; phylum Streptophyta; class Magnoliopsida; order Malpighiales; family Salicaceae; genus Salix; species Salix udensis. The sequence goes on from CM055023.1 coordinate 13,201,502, forward strand.
TAGCACCATCACTCTGCACATTCAGGTTACTGGTTGCAGTTCACCATAATTTAAAAAGATTTTGATTTTTTTTAGTTTTTCTTATATCATCTTCCTGTGTTGATGTTCAAAATAAATATTAAAAAATTAAATAAAAATATTATTTTAAAAAATAATCTCTACAAATTCTATCAAATTTGAGCCTGGCGATGTAAAAACCAAAAGAATTATACTCTCAACGGCTAGTATTCCACCAGTTTTGTAGTTGGTAGCTCTCACTATGTGCAAGTTTTATCTTCCAAGGACCATTAATCTAATCACATCTGACCAACTAAATAAGTCTCTATACTTACCAATAAAGTAGTTTTATACCTTTTTTATTTATTGCTGCATTAAATTTTCTTGGCAAGAAATGAGGCAGCTTGTTTCTCCATTTTCATGTCCTTTTTCTCCTCTTTGTAAGACTATTACATGCTTTCTCGTGATTTCATTGATGAAAATGACTAACATGAGCTCGTGTGTATTTATATGATCATTTTTGTCTCAATTAATGGACCGTCATTTGAAAAATTAAGAAAATATGTGTGAATATTAAACACGATCAATAGCTAAAGCATAGGTGCTCATGCAAGCACGTGCTTTTATTATCCATTCCCTTTACTGAATGTTTTTTTAGTTGTTTGCGTTCCATGCATATGGGAAATTCGAAACTTCTATCTTGGAAATTCCTTCCTTTTTTTTAATTGATTTTCAATTCATGATCTAACAACTTTAAATTAATATTTCTCTAATCACATTGGGAATTGATTATGGCATTAATTATACTAATACAATAAAAGAACTAGGATTTTTACGGTACTTCACTATTTATATGTACAATTATATTAGAAAGAACCTAAAGGGCGTCGCCCTTTTGAACAGTAATTCACTGTTCACTGTGACTCAGAGTCACTGTGGATGTGCAATTTCACCCGGTGCTTCGCAAGTGTATGTCTTCTCTTTTTTTTTTTCAATTCGGCTTTTGAACAGTGTAATCACCAAATTAGCCCCCGAAAACGACAAAACACGCCGCCGTTTTCAGGGGCCTCGTTGTCTTTGCTCAGAGTGGACCGGACCGGTCCGGTCCGGCCCGCCGGTCTTTCTCTTTTTTTTTTATTTTTCAAAATTGACTAAATACGGTTTAAACCCCTAATAAGACAAAAAACGTTACTTTGTGCTGAGGGTCAAGACAGTAATTTACCTCATTTTTTTAATTTTTCCCCTGTTACTGTCAGAGCGTCTTCGGCACGCGCCACACAGTTCTCCAACCCACGCCGTGTTCAGGTGGCGCGTGCGGCGTCAAATGGTGGCCGGAAACTGGATTCCGGTGTCTCTCTCGATGCGCCTCTTCGTCTTCTTCCTCCCGCGGCGGCGCGTTTCACCTGAAAAAGTCCGTATACGCCGTGACGGCCGCTGAAATCCGGCGGACAGGTTTCTCTCTCTCTCCTGCACCGCAAAGTGCAGGAGAGTCCCCTATGTTTAGTTATTTTGCAGTTCGGTCCCTGGACTTGCAATTTTGTTTTTGATGCTGATTTCTGGTATATAAGTTTTGATTTAATGCAATTGGGTCCTCCGATTGGAATTAATTGAATGTCAAGTTTTCACTTCGGTCCTCCATCTTTGTATTTTCCGATTGGGCTTAAATAACTCAAAAAAATCAGTACATGAAGTTTCAATTTACGCAATTTTACCCTTTTATTCAAATTGATAATATATTTAATTTTCATTTCAACTCTTATACTTTTAATTTCAGATTTTAATCCTTTTATATTTGATTTTCATTTCAACCCTTATACTTTTAATTTTTCATTTTAATCCTTTTTATTGCTTTTTTATAAAACAGTAAAAATCGAACAAACCCATGAAAATCCAGTAGTAAATTATTAAAATATAGGATTAGTTTAACATTGAAATGTTAATAACTGGACCACTTCATGTTGTAATTCTAATACAAAGAATATAAATAAAATAGATAATAATAATAATAATAATAATAATAATAATAATAATAATAATAATTTATTTTTTCTTGCTTACTCTTTTGTTGATGTTTTTTAGGTGTTTTTTCTCTCAAGATAATTTGATAATTTTTATTGTTTTGACAATAATAACAATGATTATTTTTTTTTTATTTTCTTTCTTATCTTTTGTTGAAGTTTTTACAATTTCTTTAGTATTTCATTTATTAATTTATTCTTTCATAATAATAATAATAATGATAATAATAACAATAAAATTAATTTAATTATTTACACAATCATCGATTTCAGTAATAATTTTTTTCTCTGGTCAAAATATCTTCCTCTTTTTTCTAATGTTAGTTCGCGTTCTTTTGTAATCGTTTATGACGCAATACCTATATTCTAAAAAATGTTATCTATGCTTGCGTAACAAGCTCAACTCAAAATTTCATACATTTTATCTCCTAATCTATAACTTTTATTTACTTATATCATATAAATTTATCGTTATAGATTTAATTATGTTAAATTATATACACAAAATTACCCGCGGCAGCGCGGGGGGCAATTAGCTAGTTTATTATATAGCAGAAGGAAACTTCCCGTTGCCCGTCATGATGAACGTTTTTATTTTTGGCTTTAAGGGATTTTCTTAAAAATCTTTTACACATTAAATTCCTTAAATTTATGTATTATACAGAAGTTTGCTGAAGAAGGAAACTCTAGCCTTGTTATATTATCCTTCTGCCTATAAAAAATATGCATAGGGGGTATGGGAAGCCTAACTTGTAGGTCCAGACAAAAAAATGCATATACTTTATATAGAGCACCCATGTTATTTATCTTAATTAGTGGGGCAACTTGGAGTTCACATGAGGTTGAGCATAGAAAAAAATCGAGAATAATTCTAGGGATCGGCTGCTACGAGACACTGGGATGTATTTGTCTGAGAATATTGATAAAATAATTATAATTTTATATCCTCTGATGAAGAAAAGAGAGATATAAAATTGCTCCAAAATCATTTCATGTCAAGTTGATGACAAATTATACGTTCGTATGCTTTCTACACAAAGTTTGAAATTGTTTTTAAAAATATTTTTTATTTAAAAATATATTAAAATAATATTTTTTATTTTTTAAAAATTATTTTTGATATCAGCACATGAAAATATCAAAAAACACCAAAAATATTTAATTTAAAATAAATAAAAAATAAAAATTTCATAAACATTTTTAAAATGCACTGTCAAACACCACACAAAACACAACAGGATTCTTTTTTTTTAATTAATTTTTCTGCAAAAAAAAATGAAGAAGTCATATGCTAATTAATGCCAATGTCAACTTTATTTCGTGAAGATGTTAGAAATGTTGCACATGCCGAGTTTGATGGGTTAAAACTTAAACGCATGAAGATGACGATGCAAAAACTGTGTAGCTAAAAGAAGAGAGGCTTATCCCTTTATGTACAATTATTATTATTATTGAATATTTTATCTTTAATAATAAACATATATATATATATATATATATATATTAGTTTGGACAAATTCTTACAGTGTAAACACATTAAATATTTTTATCATTAAAAAATAAACAATAAACAACTTATCTTGAAATAAGATATATAAAATAATTATATTTTTATTATATAACCAACAACTAGCCAAGAATCTTGAAAACCAATTACAGTTAGGGATACGTTATAATATAAAAACATGTGGTGACTTTTTTTAAAATGTTGTGTACAATAGTTCCCCGTAGACAAATATGAAGTGGCAGGATGGGTTAAGCCTTAAATTAATTGTTAATCTAGAAAGAAAAAGCTGAAGCGTGACAGGGTAATAGGACGCAAAAAAGACAAGAGAGAAACTAATAAACTAGGCTGAGGCATAATTGTCAATGGAAGAACCTTCAAAAAGAACCGCACCCCACTCGGGGCCCAAGATGATGTGCGTCTTCACATTGATAATTAACCTGTGGAAATTCGTTTAAGAAATTGTTAAATTGACCACCCTCTTGTTTAGGTCTGCATAATAAATATGATTAATCGTGGAAAATCTTGCAATTTTATGCGATATAAATTGACCATACCTTTGCTTAAAATGGTCTGGTGACATCACAAGATGTGAAAACACGCGCAATTTCACATATATTCTTCATGTTGGGACCCGACAGACTAATTAAAATCATAATTCTTATTTTATTTGATAAAAATTAACAGCAGTAATATATATTTGATACTAAAATCATTATTAGTATATACAATATCAAAAAATATATTGAAATTTGATATATTAAGAGCAACATCGACAAAATTGTTAACGTGGTCCTGTTGAAATCTCTTGGGTTAAGACGAATAGGATCGCAGACCCTGTAAAGAAATGAACTCAAGCCGTAATCCTCACCCGTATCGTGGTTTTTCGCAGGGTAAAACGTTAAATATTTTGAAAAGGTCAGAAGCGGCTGGCTCAAATAGCCATTTAGCTGAGGCTTATAAAGCATTCGGCTTAAGATGATTGACAATGACAGCATGGAAAAAGACATAAGTGTTCCTTTCTTTTTTCTTTTTTTTTATTGAAAATGATTGTCTGATTTACAAACCTCAACTGATACTAAGAGTACTGAAATAAATAATTATATAATTTTTAACAATTATATAATTAAAATTAGAAACTACAATAAAAGTAAACCCTTTAATCCAAGTGACTAATTGGGAGTGTGGTTGAAGTTGATTTTAGAAACTATTTTTTATTTAGAAAATACATCAAAATAATTTTTATTTTATTTTTAAAAATTTATTTTGACATCAGTACATAAAAATAATCTAAAAAAATTAAATTAAAATAATTTAAAATATATATAAAAAAATATTTTTAAAACACAATGTTCCTTTCTTTAATCGCCAAAGAAATAGATCCAAAATTTCAAAGATAGCCTTGACAGGTATAATTCTGGGATATACAGCATTTCAATGTCATGCCCCACTACTACACCATCAATATAAGACGCATACCAACCTGCAAATTTTAAAAAAAAATGTCGACGGGGAGAGCCCTCCATTGTTTATAGTAAGAAATACATCGAAAAGAAGAAGAATCGACATCAAAAACCCTTGTATCTGATGTTTTCTTCTTCTAGTCTCTAATCCGCTTTCAAGCAACCTGCATTTAATTATTCATCATGCTAATTTTTGTTACTTGACAAGGGTGTGTGATTCTAGTTGGGCTGTTTTTTTTTAAAAAAATAAAATATTTTAGCTTTAAATTATCATTGTTTTTGTTTTTTAATCATTTTGATATGATGGTATAAAAAGTAAAATTTAGAAAAATTTTATTTTAATCACATCTTAGCATCAATCATTTATTGTCGATATAAAATTTATAATTCTTCTTTTAATTGACATCATCCCATTCCCATCTATCCTCTCATGGGTAATAATAAATTTGACAATTCATCTGATCCTTTCTCCCCACTTGGTCGAAACACATTTACTTACCTTTTGTCACTTGGTTTCCTTTTAATGTGGTGTTTAGAGCACTTGATCCTTCATGTTTTTTCTCTCATAAGTTTCCTGGTTATTTTGTACGCGATGAGAATTAATTAAACCTCATCTCCCAGGAAGCTTGTTTCCATTGACTTTTGGGGGGTCCAATTGGAGCAGCTCGGAGAGAATTAAAAGCAAGCTTTTGGTTGGCTTTGGCTTTGGCTTTTATAAAATGCAAGTAACTTCTTGCACGCATTTTGTTTCAAACATCTTTAAATTTCAATAAATACTTATTTGTTATATCCGTTAAATCTGGAAAGAAAGTTTGCTGTTGCTATTATTTAATATATTCAGATTCTAGAGTGAAGAGGTGAACGGCCGGCCTACATTAGTGTGTGGACCCCAGACGCAGCCAATGAAACGTGTCACAGTTTTGTAGGATTTATTTTATGGAGGATCTTATCGTGACAGGTCAATTGCGAAACCTATAGAATATACCCGTACACACATATTTATAGGTTATTAATTAAACAGTAAAAATATTTACTTACCTCCATAATCAAAGAAGTATTAGGCTGATGGCCAAGAGTCTTTTCAGTTTTTCCCTTCTTTGTCTTAGAGGCTAGACCAGGCAGAAGGAATAAAAATTTAATTCATGGGTGCTTCTATACTCTCACACGAGTTTTTTTTAAGTAATTATCAAGATCAAATGGTGTTTAAATGTTTATTTTTTATACAGAAAAACTGGTAGTATGTGCCCATTATTTGTAAATAAGTGAGTGGTGTTTGAACTTTTAAACAGCACGTGTGATATTATCTTATGCCCAAACATTATTTTTTGTTGTGTTTTTGGAAGCACCATCATATCTTTTTTCTCATAAAATCTTTAATTTTTATTTTGAATTTTTAAAAAAATATTTTCCACCACAAGATTCGAACCACCAAAATCCAACCAAACCCATCCTATGCTTTCCCTTCTCCAAAATAAACAGCCCGCCCTCGATTTCAGACTTATATTCAAAGTCCAAAATTAAAAAATAATAATAACCATCTAAATCAATTCCATTTGTTTTTTTTTAAAACAATTAGGCCCTTAACCTTTTCTTTTGGTTTGCAATGATAAAGTTAAAACAACCGTTAAGTTCTTGGTAAGTGAAAGTCGACAGCATCATATTAAATAACTCCTCGATCCAAGATGGTGTTAGGTTGACAGCGCAGGACCTCATGTGATCGATGCCATTAAAACAATAAAAAAGAAAAGTCTATGAACTAAGCTCTTGCTGGTAATCGAAAGTTTTGATAGTTTTTAGACGATTAAATCTATTTAAAAGACCGTCTTGCTCATAAAATTTGGTGGGATATTGGATAGGCGCTGAAGTTTGCAAACCTTGGAAATTTAGATATGAATTCAAGGAGTCGAAGAAGACATCTTTCTTTTAATTGTTGAATTTCTCTATTATAGAATAATATAAATAATACTCTAGAGCTTCATATAATAGTTTAAGTTTTTAGATAAGATGATTTTTTAACATGACAGCAGAGCATTATTAACTCAGCGGTCACGAGTTTAAATCTCACCAACCAATTCTATTTAATAAAAATCAAGCACAAGGTAGGGTGATCTTATACAAGTTTAAAGTCTAAAGAATTTTCACTTTAAAGAGTATGTTAAAGAATAATATAAATCATATTGTGGAGCTTAACCCTAACAGCTTAAACTTTTAGGTGAGATGATTCCTTAACACTCTTTTCTGAATAATTAATATGCAATATTTTAAATCCTTGTGATTAATGGAATTAAAATGGTTTAAAAAACACAGCCAACCCTAATCGGTCCATGTCCTTCTCTCACAACGAATACATCAGGATGGCACGAAATATTTTTCATCTTTCTAAATATATATCACCTTGTAGAGGCTTGATGTGTTGTGTTTTCTTGCTGGTCGGGATTTATTTTTTGCGCGAGTGCGCTTCTATTCATACAAGACTCAGCAAACTTAATTCACAGTGTTCGTATATTGTTATGGCTTGGTGATTGTAGCTTTCTAAATATAAATTTACATAAAAACACAGATAAATAAATAGAGTTTTCGTTTAGGAACGCTAATTCGTATTTTAATCATTGAATTGTGTTTCTTATATGGCAGGTAATTTTTAAAGGTTTTACAGATTCTTAAATAAATGAGAAAATGACTCTTACAAGATAATCAAACTGGAATCCTAAATAAAATATGAAACATAACATAGAATCTGTGATTAAGTAAAAAATCTGAAATTAAGCAAAAAAAAAGTTAAAAAAATAAAAAATAACAAGATTATACCTTCTATGTCTAATTCGAGAGTCTTTCATTGCACAACAATCACAAGTAGGTTGACCCTTCAAAGAAGAGGATTTGCAGAATCTCATGGTAAAATCTGAGTCGGATCTAAAAATTTCATACAAGTCTACTTAACAAATAATAAAAAATTTTATTATTTATTAAAAAATATGTATATATTTATGATGTCTGACGATTGTGATTGGCTTGACAGTTACTTCCCACTACTCAGAACCACTTGGGATGTGTCCAGGAAAGATTGGCTCGAATAGGGCTACCAAGTCATCAACTGAGGGGACCCACATAAAGAATGGCAGCAGGTCAAAGATATTGACCCTGATAGAGAAAAACCCATTTCGCGGTGTCAGTCACTCTCATGGGTTTGTCCTGAACGGCGCCGTCTTATTGAACTTTCCACATCTAATCAAACAGGCCCTTTAAAAACACTGTCTCCGCCACCCTTTATCGTGTCCGTCCACGCCACTCAGGCTAAAACTGGCCGTCCGATCCATCTTCCGCTCTTTTGTCTTTTCAATTAACACGAGCTCCCTGCCCTTTTTTGATGGCGTGATTATTCTCTTAACCATACTCCACGATTAACCATTTTTTAGCATAATTCAGAATTTATGATTAAGCTTAACTTTATGTACTTAACAAGTTTATTAAACTTTGATCCTAAAAAATAATTATTTCAGATGCTTGCCCCAGCATTAGAAATTGTGAATTCTCTTTTACTTTCAACAAAATCAATAAGAATTTAAATTATTTTTGATATTGGTATTTTATTTTTTGATACAATTTTAATGTGCTAAGACATATATATATCATTTTGATATATTTTTAATTAAAAAAATCATGTATTACATTACCAAACACACGCTAAATTAAAAAAAGTATTTTGATGTTGGATTTCCATGCATTCCCATTAAAAAACCAGTATTTTTAGTCTGAATAATAAAACATGATTATATTAGAATTAAGAGATTCATGAGAGTCAACATCTCACGATTTAATAAATTGTATGAGTTATGGATGATATTTCTAAATAACTTTGGCTAATATTCCCTATCTCAATACTCAAGGAATCGCATTTCCAGGTAGGAAGCAAGACAAGTAGCAATCACGAAAAGTTGAATAATGCTAAGCAACCTACATTAATGTCTTTTAAACTATAAATTAAAATGCAAGGGAAACTTCCCATCTCCAAATTAAGAACATGGCACGATCGACCAAGGGGGTAGTTGACGAGAGATCTTCGATCTCTGCCGGTCACTTGCAACGTTTCGTTGCATAATTTATTTGAAAAACTTCTCTCAACAATGAAAAATAGGCTTCCCAAGCACCAACTCTTAATTTGAATATTCATATTATATCCTCTAAATTCAACTTTTGAATAGTTTATGAACCAACGTGAACGATTGGTTTTGATGTTGTATAGGGTCGCCATCAAATTCTCAAACAAGGCTTTCTTAATTACATGATGCTCTCCTTATCAAAATTCTTTAACAAGATTCTAAATCTTATAAGTTAGTATATTATTTTAGTTGAAAATAGAATACTTAATATAATATAGTTTACAAAATGGACAGGTGTTCCTTTTTTTAATATGAGTGTTTGGACCAATTTGCACATATCTCGATTAATTTCACGGGTAATAAAATGAATGACTATACAACCTGCCTATAGTGATTATATATTAGCAAATATTAGCAATCATATAGTTTGAATTTAAAATTATATATAAAAAAAATTAATTTCAAGTTATTAACATGATATTCTTTTTTATTTGAATTTTGACGAGGGCAAATTGAACAATAATTTGATGTAGAAAATACGTGCGTGGCTAGCTAATCACGGCACTCGAGGTGACCCCAAAAGTTACAGCCTAGGTAAGTAGGTATATATAGTTTTCTACCCTAAGATTCTCTCACGACACTTTCAAATGACAGCATAAAATCTTTGGTTTTCTACTTTTTTTTATTTATTAAAAAAAGAAAATCCACACACACACACACACACACACACACACACACAACCATCATCATTTTCTTTATTAAAAGACTCTTCTTTAATATTTTCGGTCATAATTTCTTAGTAAAAGCTACTTTGCGGTTGCTTAGGCGATGGCATGTGTGGGGGAAAGGGGGTCCATTTGGTAGTTATCTTTTTTTTAGTTATTATAATATGATATTTAAAGTGAGTTATTTGAAATTGGATGTTCCATCACATTATTAAAGAAGTTAAAATATATATAAACAATTTGTCATTGCGTTTTTTTTTCTCTTAGTGTTTGATGATTCATTCTTCTAAAATATAGGGCATCGATCTGCAAGCGAAAATTCAATGCCAAAATCCAAATGTACTAATCGAGGGCTGCCTGCCCAAGTCTCACGAGAATGATCAATCGGGTGAACAATAGATTAACCAATGTTATAACAATACTTGAATTTAATGAGCTTCCTCCATTTAGAGTCATCAATCGGCTAAATGCTTGCGAAGTGCATGGATCTCTTACGTAGGTTATGAATCCCAATGATTCATGTTCAAGGTGTTAAAAGAGATCGCAAAAAGAACAAAACGAAAAGGCAAAAAATAATAATAAAAACACTGATGAGGTTGCTTTTTGAATTCTTTATGGAGCCCATAACATTGTATTATTTATATCTGTTTTAAAGTGTGGTTGAAGTTGTTTTGAAAAGTGTTTTTTCAATTAAAAATAAATTAAAATGATTTTTTTTATTATTTTAAAATTATTTTTGATATAAACACATCAAAATGATCTAAAATACCAAAATTTCTTAATTTAAAATTAAAAATAAAAATATTTTTTTTAAAAAAATACTTTCCAAACACCAACCTAAACACCTTTTTGTGTGAGCAAAGCGGAGCATACCACCCTCTGTGTAAGCTGCCTGGAATTTCGAAATAAAATTAAAGAAAAAAAAGGGTGAGAAAGTGCTGTGATTATAATATAAAAAATAACAAAAAGTAAACAAAGCAATGTATTTCGTTAAATAAAGTAGAGAAAGTGGGATGGAGAGGAGGTTTAAAATAAGCTAACGTGAAGCACCTGAGGAGAGAAAATAAAAAAGAAGAAGCAACAAAGAGATTCCCGTTTCAAAAGCCTGGGCCCACTGTCTCCCTAATGTCATGCAATTACACCTCCGCACCGAAAATCACAGGTGTCCATATCTCTCAAAAAGAAGCAGATCCTATCAAAGGAATGTCATACACACACAATTGATCAAACTATTCGCTAAATAAATATTTTAGATACAATGGATATGAGAAATTATTCATATATATTAAAAAATATATTTTTTTATTTTTGATATTAATACATTAAAATGATTTAAAAATATTAATTTTTTAATTTAAAATATTTTTTTTTCGAAAACATTTTCGAAATGCGGTAAAAAACACCCGTTAAAAGTTGATGTTTTTTTTCTTGGATCAGCTGTGGTTTACTTGGCGTACATGGTGTCTCGGTAGATGAGCTGTCACTAATCAGTGGGCTCCAGGGAGTGGGAACAAGGCACATTTCTTCTTCTTCTTCTTCTTCTTCTCCTCTCCAGGCACCAGCTCTGCAGCAAATTAATTTTCCATGAGATGGTGACCCATGATGAGAATGACTCTTTGTTTCGATGCGATCACGGGACCCACACCACATGCCTCCACCAATCCCCGCAGGAAAAGGATAGATGAAAAGGGACCCACCGGAAATAAAATGTAGGGGACCGGCCCTTTTTGGATAGCTAGCCAGCCCGGTGCCTTTTCTATTACTTGAATTGTGGGAAGCAAAAGTAATTGGACTCTCCTCTGTTTCCAACAAGATGCTCAGCGCACCATCAAACATCTACATTCATCAGTCATCGCAGCTGCTGCCATCTGTCCAAGGTCCCTCTGCCCGTCAATCTCAGTGCGCCGGTCAAGTTCGATTTCGCCTGTTTGGGAGTGTGGTTGCGGTAGCTTTTCAAAGTACTTTTCATGCCGAAATATATTAAAATGATGTTTTTTTTTAAAAAAATATTTTTGATATCAGCACATTAAAATGATCTAAAATATCAAAATATATTCATTTAAAATAAAATAAAAAATTCAAATTTCGGCAAAATACCGGTTGAAAAGCAGAGCCAAACGGGCTCCTTGTGTAAATTCTTCCCACTTTCTATACACCACTAGACACTGTACTTAGAGTTAGAGTTAGTGATTGTTTTGTAGTGTGATTGTGATTGTTTCTTAAAGTGATTTTTATTTATAAATATATTAAAATTATGTTTTTTTATTTATTTTAAATCAATTTTGATATCAACACATCAAAATATTCTAAAAACACTATTTTTTTAATTTAAAATAAAAACTTTTTTTTTTCAAAATTTATTAATTCGATAAATATGTTTAAAAACAACCTTTACACCCTCAAAGATTATTCCATTATTCACCCTTAATATGTTTTAATTAATGATCAAAACTGTATTTTTGTTATCATTAAATGTTTTGCTGTCATAGGTGTTTTTAACCAATCTGTTCATCAACTAAAATTAAATCCTTTATTCAAACGATTTTAAATATATGGTCTTATATAAAACACATTCATTTATGTGAATAATTTTTCATAGATAAACCCAAAACTCAAACTTACAAAGTTTTTAAAAAGAAAAAAACAACAATGTATCCTCATATAGATTCATTAATTCAAAGTACATAACCATGGATAGAACTATCAAGTTTCCTGCGATGCCAAACCCCAAGTAATTCAGGAGTTTTTTTTTTTTTTTTGTTATCTACTGTGATAGAAACGTAACATCTCCGCTTGGTAAAAGCAAAGTCGATGCATGCATTAGCAGATCACCATATCCCGTGAAGCCTCGAACTGGGCAAGTAGATTCATGATGTGATATCTGTTGAAGGGGTCATCACCGTACACGTGTACATAAAAAAAATCAGAGAGTACACACGCACAATCACGAAAAGCTAGGCCAAATGGCTTATAGCTGGGGAGAAGAGGCAGTGCATGTGCAAACTCTGTACATTAGATACAGAGTACTCGAGCGAGTTTTACGCTTACCGTCAAAAACCGGACGCACAAAAGAAGAGAAAGAAACAGGGCTAAATTTAAAAGGAAAAGACGATTTGCTTTTTAGACAAGTGATGGGGGAGTTTACGTGGCAACCAGCTTCATTGGGCATTCTTCTTTTGTTGTTTCTCTTTTGTTTTTACTGAAATTAACTTATTTTTCATTTTGTTTGAAAAATATTCTTAAGAAAATTTGGAAAAAAAAAATTATTTTAAATGAAAAATTTTCGTGTTTTTAGATAATTTTTATATGCTAATGTCAAAAATATTTTTTTAAAATCATTTTAGTCCATTTCTAAATAAAAAACATTTCAAAAGAAACCCCAACTACACTCTCAAATAAATTATAAAAACAAATTGCATTTCCTTCGGTCTAATTTAGAGGAGTACAATTGTTTTTTACTTGAAAATATATTATAATAACATATTTTTTATTTTTTAAAAATTATTTCAAACATTAATATATCAAAATCATTTAAAAACATAAGAATAATAATTTCAAACAAAAATAATTTAAATTTTAATGAGAAGCAGGTTCAACTGCCTAACGGAACATATCCCAATACTTTGATTAACTAATAATCTGTTGAAAAATTATTTTAATTTTAAAGTTTAAAATGTAAATGATACATTTTATTAGTAATTTTTTTTTTTTGAAATTTCATGAGATAAATATTTTTAATAAATAAGCTAAGTTTGAAGGTTAATTATAAATATTTTTTAGGTGTCAATTTTCGTACCATGTATTTTGCAGGAAATACACATTAAAATATTTTTGAAAATGGAAACGGAAAAATCTGAAAAATATTTAATGTAATTTATTCGTAACTTAAGATGATGTGGCTAGTTGTAGGTCACTGCTGTAAATATGTGGTTGAGTTCGAAGCTGCCTGACTTTTGAGTTTTGACTATTTTATGTGTTTTTATATTGTTTTTAAAAATGTTTTTTTGTTTAAAAAATTAATAAAAAAATATATTTTATTATCAGCACAAAAAATATAAAAAACATTAAAAAATTTAAATATTTTTTTTTAAATGATTTTGAAACGCAAAAGCTTATTTAGTGCGTCGGGGGATGCTTACGAGAATATTCATACCGATGAGTCCATGTGAAAAGAGCACCTCACGAGGGGTTGTTTGTGATGTCAACAGCCGTACAGTGGAACACTGGGAGACAGGTCTGTCTTCATTCCAGTTAAGGGGCGTGGCTTGAGGCTTGAATGATAGAGACGTACGGACATTACTTACCCAACAAGCATGCCTTGGCGTTAATGGGTTAGAATCTTATCAGTGGCAGATGCCAGCTTTTGCGGTCGGTGGCGGTAGGGGGGATGTGGTTTCAATAGATCGCTCCTCTCAGGAGGTTCCCGAAAGAGTAACAACCGGCCGGTTAAATCGTTTTCTGTCTCTCGGTGGTTGCTCCGCCCTTAGGCGACGCGTTCTCGCTTCGGTGGTGGTGAATTCTTCTTTGCACCGGGCCCTCGGCATTTCCGATGGGTCGACCGGCGTGGTGGGACTATTGGGTCCAGTTTGAGGGATTCCTGGTCATCTTGTATCACCGTTAATGATGGTTCGTTGATTGCTTCTGGTATTATGATCGATATTCATATCTTTTTTTTGGATGATGGGAGGAAATCGTTTTAAAGATAAATTATGGAATTGTATATGAGTTCATGCCTTTTTCCATGAAATAAAAAAGGTTAAAAAAAGCATGGACTCCTTGAACCAATACATAGAGAAGAAAACCTATCACTCTGCTTGCTTTGTAGGTTCAAACTATATCTGGGTGCGTTTTAAAAATACACTTGGCTTGAAAAAAAATAAATTAAATTGACATTTTTAGTGCTTTTAAATAGTTTTAATGCACTAATATGAAAAAAAATATAAAATAATTAATTTAATATATTTTCAAGTAAGAAATACTTTAAAAAAAAGCAATATCAGAAGATTAGAAAATACAGGTAAAAATTATGATGAGAAAATACCGTCGATAAATTACAATAACATTTAGCAATGAAAAATGACACCATTGTTTATCTCAATATTACCAATAAAAACTTTTCATCGATAAATACCAAAAGAATCACATTTAGAAATCAAAAAATAAAAATATAATGTGATAGTATCAAAATTAAATTATTGATTGAATATAATTGTTGTTAATATCTTTCAATGAATCCATTGATAATATGTTAGTTATAACTTGTCAGACACCCCACGAAACCATTGCAGGATTGGTGTCCAGATCATAGAAAGTTATCGATTGTTCACCATTAAGTTATATTATTGGTTAAACGAAGTTGATAACAACATGATAATTGAATGAACAATAAGCGTTTTCACTTTCAGAAAATAAGATGAAATACGATCTTTTATATTATTAAATCCATGATGAAACTTCTTAGTCTAGGATACAAAAAGTTTACATTTATTCTTTACCGAGTGTATCCTCAGTTTTTAATGGAACCATAAAAAATATGTTAGGTTATATATAGATAGATTTTATTCATATAGGTCATTTACTGCACCATATTTTTATTGGTTGGTGATACTCATTTCATCAAGTGAGCTGGATTAGGGCCCTTAATTATTCTTTTCTAAATTAAAAGGCATAATTAAGTTTCCTACTTGTGTACAAACTTGTTTTCAGTATAACTTAGTTTAGTGTTAAGTGTGCTCCTCCATCTTCAGTGTATAAGGTAATAATAAGAACAACAACAATAATAATAATAAAACTAAGAAGCATGAATTTCAGCGTAATAATTTTTAAAAATGAATTAAAAACATAAAAAACCAAAACCAAAAGAAAACGACAATCATGCCACGTGAGGCTTCCCATACATAAGTCCCAGAATATCGGACAACGAAAAAAGATAAAAAAAAACAGCTAAATTATTAATCAGCAATCAAACCCAGATCACCTCGGTGAAAGTAAATATTAATAATCATTTTTTTTTAATTACGAGGAGAAAGTGAAAAGTGGATTTATTTTGAAAGTATCACGTGCTCTTTTTTTATATATAAACTAGCATAATTAAAAAACTAAAATTTCAAAAAAATAATATAATTTAATAAGTTATGTTGTTGAAAATAATAAAATTTAATAAGTTGCATGATGGCTATTAAAGCAATCAATTGAATTGAAAAAAAAAACATTTCAGTAATTATTCTGAAGAGAACAATGTAATACATATGGAAGCAACGTTTTGTAATCAACATAACAAAAAAAAACCCTATTATCTTTACTATTACAAATTCTATTTTAAAAAAAAACTTGTTTATTATTTTTAAATTAAAAATATATTTATTATTTTTCTAAAATTTTTTTAAAAAATAACAGGCAACAGTTTAACTAGACTAGGATTCTTGATTATTCTTCTCTTCAGTAAAAATATCGTAATTAAGCTTGCCATTTGCATACAAAGTCTATTAAGAAAAACTCTTTTTTTAATTAACAGATCCATTGGGTGAGAAAATATATAATTTTTTAAAATTTTAAAAAATAAAAATATTTTTTAATAGCGTTTATATATAATTAGAAAACTCAATTTAGCTAGATTGAGATTCTTAATTATTCTTTGATAATATAAAAAACACAGTCAAGTCTCCTAATTGTATATACAAGCTCTATAATTAATTTATGTTTTTTGAAAACTTAAAAACGTTTCGGGTTAGCAAAATTCACTTAATTGTTTTTAAAATTTTAAAAAACAAAACAATGACAGAAATAACTTTATTTCAACCTATTACTATGTTTTTATCACCATAATTCAATTTTAAAAAAAATATTAAATAAATTAGATTTTTGATAGCATAATAGTCTATTAAAAATTGCTTATAAGAAGAGCACAATCCATTAACAATGTTACCTGTCCATTGTTTTTTTAAAAAGGTAATTATCATGCGGTGCTTAAAAAAACACTAGGAAAAGGGAGGGGGGGTGTTTTCACGAACTTTAGGACAAAAGTGGGGATGATAAAAGCGTTGGATGTTAAGGGGCGCCAAAAAGCTGCGGCTCCCATTAGACACGTATGTTTCGGCATCCAATCATGTAAACTCTTCTTTTTAGGTGCTCTTTTAAATCTTCTTTTGTCTTTTCCTTTTTTGTTTCTTGAATTCTGAGCTTTTGCTAATTCACTTTTTTAGCAGTTTATCCTCTCTAGTTTCTTTCATATATTTTTTTAAAAATGTATTAGAATATATATATATATATATAAATTAAAAAAATTCAAATATCTTAGAATAGGGTGTCAACAGTCATAATAATTCCCCTCCTACACAATTTGGTGTAAGTTTTCACAAATTCTGCAGAGAATTGTTTTACAGATAAACATTTTCTCTGCAATGCAATATATTTAGAGTTTTGAGTTTAACTCTTTGGGATCATTGTAACTGCTGTAAATAATATACACATTTCGTGAGAAAATAAATAAATAAATAGAAGAAGCCCCAATTAATGTTTTTTTTCTGGTTCTTCTCTCCTAATCTAAAAAATTTAATCCCAAGTATTTCTGCCTTCATTTGTTTTGAGGATTGCTGACTGATTAATAAATTCATAAACAAAAAGACAGCGTTGGACTGTGGACATGACTAAATTAAATTCAGAAAAAAGCTTTTCTTTTTCCCCAGAAGCATAGGTGTTCTTAACTTTTGATGCTGATGAAAAACCAATCATTCGCACGACTTTTTTTTCCCTCTCTCTGAATGCTATCTATTTTCAAAGCTACTGTTTCGTTTTAGTTTTTCTGCCTGGTAAAAGAAAAGATCACTGTTGTTTTCATCGTTCACACCTGTGATGATACGATTCTTCTAGCTTGCTTTTGGCCTGCACGAACTCCTAGTTTCTACAATCTTGTTGCGTGGAAAAAGAGGCTACAATTAAAATTTTCAATTCTATTTAAAGGAATTCTGTAATGTTATGATATAAAAATAATATATATATCTATATTTTATTAAAAACTATTCAAAAACAGGTACTGCGGCAGTTGCAAAGGCAAGTTTAAAAAAAGTAAAAGCATGCTCCGAGTCCAGACAATCGCGGCTAGAATACAAACAGTTGCTTGAATTCGGTCAGCCAACTCAGTAATCAACAGTTGCTTTACATTATACTAATTATGATTTTGCGATTAGAGAAGAAGAGGGAGCATATAGATAGATAAAAGCTTTCTTTTTTCAAAAAGAAAAAAAAACAAGCAGCTATGATTATTCTCTCCATTACAGGAGGAGGAGTTCTTATCTCCATGGATTCCAAGACTTCCACTTTCCTTCTTACAGCACAGATATGGACTTCCAATTACGACCTAATCATTTCCCGCACAGCTTATGATACAAATTATACAGTTCGAGGCGATCACCCAATGAGCCCATGTGTGAGACTGCTCTCTCTCTGTTCCTGCTTCCCGTTTTTTACCGTTCCAGTCCCCGTCAAATCTTTCTTTTTTCCCTCTCGTCATCTTCATGGACCGATTCTTGTCCGATCTCTCACCTTTTGCGCGCTGGAGACCCAAATAAGCACACTACAATTACATAGATATTCCACTTGCATTTTACAAAATCCTTGGAGCTTATAGCTAACGCACTCTTCTCTCTAGAGATACCACCCACTATTTGACTGCTTCCTTATTTTCAATTTTTGTTCTTGGTTGTTTCTAATTCCATTGATCAGAGCAGTACCAGTGAAGAGTTGGGGGTTGCTCGTCGGAGAAGAAATTGCAAGCCTCTTCGCTGCTAAAGAAATTGTGCTCCTCCAACTTCACAAACTGGGTTTGAAAAGTTTTGGAGAACTGAAAACAATTCATTGTTGATGGCGAAGAAGACGAGGCGGAGCAGTTGAATTTGAGAGATGAGGATGGGGGCGGGGACATCATTAGCTGGCTTTGGAGAATCCCAGATGAAGAAATGGCAGGGTTAGGACTGTTGTCTTCGTTCAAGATTGCACTCGAGTCACTATCCGATGACCCGTCTTTGAAGTCCGGGAAGAGAGAGGCTCCCAGTCCAATATTAATACTGCTGCTGCTGTTGAAGTTCTCATAATTCAGCCCTTTATTTTCCGATGCAGTAATGGAATCAAGGAGTGGCGGCGCGTCTTCTTCAGTGGCCTTTTTCTTCTGATTCAGCCAAGATTATCTCTTCTTTGACAGAAACATTGCTCTCTGTGTTCTCCTCATTCAGCTTTGCTTTCAGTTCCCTTATCTGCAACATGAACAAAACATCACCAGGGATTAACCAACAATTCTGAAAATTGTCGAACAGGGATTCAGCCCATTGCCGCTCGGGTTCAGATAAATAAATAAATAAAGATGATGAAAATTAAAATATATACCTCTTTGAGTAGAGCTTCATTGTCATGTTGGATGGCATCGAAATTGTGCTTGAGAGAATCATAATTGGCTTTAAGGACGCCGTAATCTCTCTCCAATTGCTTGGTTTTCCACCGGGCACGGCGATTTTGGAACCAAACAGCTACCTGTCTTGGTTGCAGGCCAAGTTCTTGGGCTAACTTAACTTTTCTCTCAGGTTCGAGTTTGTTCTCGACCTCAAAGTTTTTCTCCAAGGCCTTGACTTGATCTCCACTTAATCGCCTTTTCTTCTCGGTGACATGGCCTCCCGATTCCTCCACACAACCTTCTTCATCCAAGTCATTCAACATGGACTGGAATTCCCTGCTGTAAACATGGGCGTTGTTTCTCGGGCTGTGTTCTTCTACAAAACAACCAAAGGAATACAAAGATAAAATTAGTGGGATATGAATAATAACTTTATACTCGAGAGAATAAATTTTAAAAAAAAAGTGTTTGAAACATGACAAGTCCTTTAAGGAAAACCACGCAAGTTCATTTGGATTCGAAGGTCACCGCAAAACTTCGATAGGTTAGTAGTTATTGTCATGAAAAAATGAAGAAGACGCTAATAAAAAACATGACACAAGGGCATGTCTGAGTTTTTGAAAGGAAGCTAATTGGCTAGTAGAATTAAAAGGGTGATAATTAAGTTGATGGGGTTATATTTAAGAACCTGTATTTGGACAGATGGACATCAAAGCACCAAGGGAATCCGAGCTGCCAAGTGATCTCTTCATGGCTGGCTGACGACGACGACGACGACGACGATATGGCGGAACAAAAAGAAAAAAACTTTTTCCTAAAAAACACAGATCTTTGTTTAAGATCAAGGGAGTGAGTCCTCTTTTTTTTTTTAAAGTCTTTCTAGTCTGAAGATCTTTCTTTCTTTCTTTTTTGCTTAAGAACTCAAGAGATCAGCGGGTGAGTGAGTGCACTTGAAAAGTACAAGATTTATTTATATTTCACTTGTAAGAATTTTCATGGATATAGCTAGACCAGCTTGTACAGTCTAGCTGTATACAACAGTAACCCTCCACCCCTCTCTCGTCTCTCCCATCTTTCTCCCTTTTCAACACGACAGCTTCTTCCCCCTCTGCACCCATCCAAAGAAACAACAGCAGAAGAAAACCCAGCAAGCAAAGCTAGCTAGCCAGACTAGCAGCCAAAAACAAGTGAGGTTATCGATCAAGAAACCTCTTATCTTTCTTTCATGGCAGCACTAGCCAACCCAATTAACGAGCAAAAATTCTAAACAATTAATTCTCTATACAATAGTCTATGACTGTTCGTCAAGAAAGGGAGAGATAGAGATAGCGAAAGAAACTGGGAGAGAGAAAGATTAGTAAACTGGTTCAGAACCTAGCTGGCCTCTCACAGAACTTCTCTCTATAAATAAACCAGCCCGGGTTAGGTTCCCTTTGCAGCTAATCTGCCCCAAATGAAATGAACCCAAATTCAGTCTAAATGAAATTCTTCGTTTACCGGCTATAGCCGGTTCTTGTCTTTTCAACAGTGTCAGATATTTTTATATCGGAGTAGAGGGAGAGGGAGTTGAACGTTGAGGGAGGCTCTGCGAGTTGAGAGCGCTGTACGGCTTGGCTTGAGCTGATGGGTATCTGGTTTTGCGCCAGCCTTTTCACCGTATACTACGGCGTGGTCGGTGCGATTAATCGTCATGGTGAAACATAGACAAGTGTTTGATTGGTATTTTTTTTAAGTTATGAAATATAGTTTTTATTTAATTCATAATTTAAGTTGGTTTAAAAAATATAATTAAAATATTGAAGCATAAAGTATATTTGATTCAGAAAGGGATAGCATAAGTTAGAAAATTAAGTTGAAGGTATAGAGTTTTAGTTTTTAATTAAAGCGAGTTTTTACTAAAATCCAATAAATGTATTCACTTTTTTTTCCAACTCTGTTGATTTTAACTATGCACTTATTGTATCGTATTATTTATTTAAACAGACTTATAAAATCCAAATAAAAAATAATTTCAAATAAGATTGTTCAACAATTACGGCAGGCAATCCAATGCAGATCAATCAAAATGGATGAAACATAATATACTCCAAAACCACATGGGTTAATTCTTTATGTTATTTTTTATTGTTTATTTGGATCAAATTACATGGGTTATTAAATTGAAATCTACATGTGATTTTTTTTTATGGGATGAAACTCTACTATTGAAAAAAAGTATTTTATGGGTTTAAGTGAGCAAATAAAATCCTGGACTGTCTTAGTGTCTTATAAAAAGATGCAAGCTCGACTTTGAACTCGAGATTTGTTGTGCAGATCACAAGTTCTCTGTCATCACGCATGTCTCTTGGGTCTTGTTGTGCAAGGTACATGTGATTTGAATACAATTCATAATATATTATAATTTTATGTGTGAAATAAAATATCAAACTATAGAATTGAATTAAATTATATTATTTAGTGTCTGGTTGGAACTTTGATTGAAGTTATTTTTGAAATGTTTTTTGTTCAAAAATGCATCAAAATAATATATTTTTTAAAAATTATTTTTTTATATCAGTACATAAAAATAATCTAAAAACAACATTTTTTTAAATTTAAAGTAAAAAACATAAATAAATTTTTTTTATTTTTTTTCAAAAATATTTTTAAAACGTAGTATCAAACCGAGTATAATTATGGAATTGAGTTGGAAATCTAGATTATTTTGTTCTCGATTGAAAATTCTTATTTCTTTTATTAATATAAAAATACAACCCATAAGTTTATAGTAAATATAAAATGATGCATGGTGAAAACCCTTGTTAGGTAAGAAAGAAATATAGTATAACGACTGGTTATTGCTGAGCTTTTTTAGCAGAATTTGAAAAGGAAGCTGGCCATGACGTCTTGTAAAGGATCCTTTGCACGAAAGTTAACGAGAGGAATTTAATTTATTAAATCTCTCTTGAAGAAATTGAAGTGTCAATCAATGTAAAAAAAAAAAAAAAACATAAGAACTTTTTTTGCACATGTTAATAGAAGTTTTATATGTGAGATTTATCAATTTTCTTATCTTGCATAAAATATTTTACAAGATTTTTGATTTTTGATTTTTTTCTATACTAATTCTTTGTAATACTATAAAAAACACTAATCAATGTAAATTACTATAAGTCTTTGAAATTAATTCATTTATTGAAACATATTTTTTTTCTCATGCAGTCCCGTAAAGTTTTTTACCAACAATAATTTATTCGTAATATTATAAAATTATTTCAATAATTACCACTGCCATTCCAAAACTCCACCCCAAATTTTGCTGTAATAGTCGCCAGTACCACTCTATGATTGGCCACCACCAATTTTTCCCCATCAATATCTATCAATGCTATCACGGCCTACACTGTTTCTGTTTTGGCGGTATTTAAGATTATAGTAATTTTTTTTTAAAAATATCAAAAATATTAATTTAAAATTATTTTTTTTTCAAAAAAACAAAAACATAATTAAACCCCCCAAAACATCCTTAATCACCGCTTGCTTCTCCCACTGTACTTGTACTTTCATCTTGTTATAACTATTACATTAATAATTATAGTCGTTACCTTATCATTGCACTATAATTGTATTTTTTACATTGTTGTTTATTAAATATCATGAATTTTCTTATGAGAGTTATTTTAATGAAAAAATATTTTAAATACAAATTAATTTTTTTCCATAAAATACTCAATACATAATTAAACCCCCAAAACATCCTTAATCACCGCTTGCTTCTCCCACTGTACTTGTACTTTCATCTTGTTATAACTATTACAATAATAATTATAGTCATTACCTTATCATTGCACTATAATTGTATTTTTTACATTGTTGTTTATTAAATATCATGAATTTTCTTATGAGAGTTATTTTAATGAAAAAATATTTTAAATACAAATTAATTTTTTGTCCATAAAATACTCAATACAAAACAAACGCTCTTTATTTGATATATCATACTATTAATTAAGGTTAAGGTTTGAGTTTAGTCAATATAGTGTTTTATTATATAGAAAAAAGATGATTGAATATAGTAAATGAGAGAGAAAACATGATTTTGGAATCTCTATTTCTTATTGCTTCACATATATTTATATAACATTAGGAGTAGCTTTTAAAATATAAGAGTAGTTTGTTAGGTGTAACATTTTGTAATAGCTTTATACGCTATAACATGTTGTAAAGACTAAAAGCATTGGTGTAGTGAATAACATCGACATGAATAATTATTGACAACAATTTTTTTTTTTATTTTTAAAAGCGATCTAATCAAGTTATATGAGACCATGAATTGGTTTATCAAGGTCCTATATCACGGAGGGGCGGAGCCAGGGGATTTTACTTTAGGGGCTAAATTAGAAGATAATTTTTTAGAGAACCAAAATTATTATTACTAGTTTTAAAGCTCAAAAAATTAAAATTGTTCAAAAAAAAAGAAGGATATTTTTCTTCACAGTACGCTATATATATATATATATATATATAGAGTCAAAGTACATATTCAGGAAAGCTAGATTATATGGCTGTAGTAGTTTTCCATTGATGGTTACCCCATGACTTTCTTTTCATCTCATTAAAGTTTTAGGTCAATATTTTAAAATTGACACACCATTAATTAATCTTAGAATATAATGCAACTTTTTACCAACATCTTTGCTGCAATCATATGACATTGAAATCCCTCTTGATGGAAATAAATTTAGGTTCACCAAAAAATATCAACTCAGATTCATAGCAGCCCACGGCTAAATACTTGCTTGATTGTTATTTTCTAGATTGCTACTTTCTTCATCAATTATATATATATATATATATATATATATTAAAGCATCTCAACTGTGTAAATAAAGCAGCCGATTTCTTGGTGCTCATCAATAAAGCAAAATTTGTCAAATTGTTAATGGAGTCGCCGGTTGTCTTCATCAAAATACCTTTTTTAAAGAAAAAATTGAGTAAACCTCGTCATTTTTAAGCATTTTTTTATGAGTTTAAATTAAACGAGTAAAACTCTGATTTTTTCAAGTTTTTACAAAGTAAATACATCTTGATTCAAACCTAAATCCTGCAAGATAAATCTCAAATATTTTGCCACCACATCCCTTGCAATCGCAATAGGGACATCTTCATCAAAAGACATATTTCTAACAACCACCTTTTTAATGTCTCTCGATTAGGTTGCTAGCTAACAGAGCTTGTACTCTCTCATGTTGCATGCATGGCCATACACCAAAGTTTGTCTTGTGATCCTTTGTAAATCATGAAGAGCACCGAAGGTAGGCAACTACTGAATAGCGCATATGTTTTCTAACAATCACTTTTTATGTCTCTCCATTGGGTTGCTATCTAAAAGAGCATGTACTCTTGTTGCATGTATGTAATCTAACCATATGAAGGACGTGCCCTTAAATTTCTTTTCTAGCAATCAATTTCTGCTCAGCCGATTCCTCGGAAATCAACACAACACAGATTTGTACTCAAAGCCCCACCCTTTCCCTTTTCTTTTCCAGGCCCTAGCAGCATGTAGGAGGTTGGTGAAAACCAGAAATTCCTAACGCTAACGGGAGAAAATTCCATAAGCATCACTGACTGGTCATTTTGTACAAGTCCTCAACATTAATTAACCAGCCAATCCTGACGAAGAAGTCCCTGATCATCATATCCTAGATTAACGACAGGATTAAGCTACCGGGTGAATCTGTCTTCAAATAATCAGGTGCAATTTCCAGAAATAACGAACAAAAAACAAGCAGGAAACCAGAAATGAACACAGAAAAGTAAGTGCTCTTTTAATTATAGAAATCAGAATCACAATGCTTGGTGCTGCATGCCGTATGAGTTTCATAAAGTTTTCAATCCTTAAGGATAGAGGATTCATTTAATTTCCTCTTATTTGTTTTGAGGAATTAATATACATGGATAATGGTAGGATTGATCGGATATAAACGAAGCAACAGGTACAGTTTTCTGTGTATCAAGTATGGGGTGCATGCACGTACAGTTTTCAGCCTGCTCACGTGAGACACTTCTAAGAAGGAAATTTTTCTTAGGAACTAGCAGGATAGTGTCGGTTTGGCAAAGTGACAATGGAAATGTCCACAAATTACGAAACAAAGTGGTGGCATGGTGACGCTACATAGCAAATATTTCCCCCCCAAACAGTACTGCTATGACAAAAAACCTGTTCTGAACATGTTCATAAAAAAATATGATAGTTGTCGGGATGTGAGATTTACAAGTGAATCCCACCAATCTGATGGCTCACTCATGCTCGTATCGACATCAGCTCTTCTTTTCTGTGCTCTACTCGCATATCGTTCGTTTAGTTTTATTTTCTCTTTTAAGGGAATTAGCTCGAGAGCAATAGTTTAAGATAGAGCCGTTTGTTTCCTCTCTTTTCCTGTGAAGTTATTTTTTTGTCTCAGCTCTCTTTGCTAAGTCGATGGTAACAAACATGGAAGAGTACACTAGACATAACGTTGGAACATTCTCCTGTTCTTGCAAGATTTTGAGGTTTTTTTTTTTTCAAAAATAAATAAATAAAGGAGGAAGATGCAACAAATTGCCAATGTATTTATATAATGAAATCAATTGCTGGCTAGGCCTAGGCAAATCGGCCCCATGAAAAGCTAGAAGGAAAAGCTCAGTTGCCTGATGAACTACCAATGAATGCTTCCGAACTCAAGATATGAATGGTACGCACCAGAGCATCAAACTGGAATGGATCCAGCCAAAGAGCTAAAAATCCACAACCAATTACCGAAGTTCATTTTGTCAAAAGTCAAAAAGAAAGTTGATGCATGTCTATACCAGCACCCGCATAAAATGAATCATGTCCCGTTCAGTTCACGAGACATGGAAGTCATATGACAAAAAAAGATTTAGTGCATTATATATATATATATATATATATATATATCAGTCTTTAATTGATTCTTCTTGATAGAGAGATAAGTATGAAAAACTTGATAGCTTTAATTAAAACTCACGCATTTTATAGAAAAAGAAAAGAAAAGAAAAGAAGAATCATGGTTTTGATAAATCCTTGAAGTTCTGATTTATTCAATTGAATCCGCAAATGATCAATTTGCATCCTTTCCCCTTTTTATACTAAGTCGGGTTTAGTACATCAACAATTTCGAGATACTAACTAACCGATCATGCACTAATCAAACAGAAAAATACAACTAACTAACCGAATTGTAACTATATCTCAACATACCCTCCCTTAAACCGAGTCGGTTTAATTTTTTAGGTATGTCACAAACTCCCAATTGATTCCTTAGGTTCACAAAAGTATCTAGTTTCAACGGTTTGGTCATGATGTCTGCCACTTGTTCTCGCGAGCTGCAATACTTCAATTCTATATCTCCATCCTTTGATAAGTCACGAAGGAAATGGTATCTGACTGCTATGTGCTTGCTTCTCCCATGCATCACCGGATTCTTTGACAATTTTATAGTAGAGGAATTGTCACAATATATCACGCAACTTTCTTGATTCCACCTCGACTGTTTGAGAACCCTTTGCATCCATATAGCTTGGCATGCACAAGCTCGCTCGAAATAAACTCCGCTTCGTAGTTGAAAGGGTGACTATAGCTTGCTTCTTTGAGCTCCATGCAACTGCTCCAGAACTCATCATGAAGACATATCCTGAGGTGCTACGTCTGTCATCCAGGTCACCTGCATAGTCACTGTCAGAATAAGCAATTAAACCATCCGGCCTTCCTCTCTTCTGGTAACAAATGCCCAGCTCAGTAGTGCCTCTCAAGTATCTCAAAACTCTTTTCACCGCCATCATGTGTAGCTCGATGGGCTTCTCCATATATCCGCTTACTGGACCCATCACATACATAAGATCAGTGCGGACACTCGTCAAGTACATTAAACACCCAATCATCTGCTTGTACTTGGTCGGGTCAACCTTAGCTCCTCCCTCATCTTTAGTCAACTTACACCCAGGTACTATAGGAGATTTGGTTGGATTGCTGTGTTCCATACCAAATCTCTGAAGTATTTCAAGTGCATACTTCCTTTGACCCATGTAAATTCCTTTGCTGTTCTGGACCACTTCCACTCCCAGGAAGTACTTCATCTTCCCCAAATCCGTCATGTCAAATTCTTTCTTCATTGACACTTTGAATTCTTTAATCAACTTCTCATCATTCCCCGTGAATATCAGATCATCCACGTATATGCTGACAACCAAAGCTTTTCCTTCTTCAGTCTTAGTGAACAATGTATGTTCACTAGGACACTTCTCAAATCCACACTCAAGAAAATAAGATTCTATTCGGCTATACCAAGCCCTTGGCGCCTACTTCAAACCATACAGCGCTTTCTTGAGTTTGAGAACCTTTCCTTCTTCCCCCTTCCTCACAAATCCCTTTGGTTGTTCAATATACACATTCTCCTTCAACTCACCGTGCAAGAAAGCACTTCTTACATCCAATTGGTAAATGTCCCAATTTTGGTGAGCTGCCAAAGCCATTATCAACCTGATTGTGTCCCATCTAGCAACTGGAGCGAACACTTCCGTGTAGTCGATACCATACTTTTGGGCATACCCTAACACAACCAATCTGGCCTTGTGTTTATCCACTTCCCCTCTCTCATTCAGCTTGGTTTTAAATATCCACTTCACCCCTATAGCTTTAGTGTGACTTGGCAATTCTGACAAAACCCATGTTTTGTTCTTCTCTATTGCTTGCATCTCCTCAACCATAGCTTTCTTCCATATAGGGCTTCCAGCTGCTTCTTCATATGATTTTGGGTCCCCAGTTTCTGTGTACATTACCAGATTCTGATCCTCCTCACTGTCAGAAAATCCCTCTCAAGAAACATGGTCCCTCATCCACCCAGGCATTCACCTCACTCTTCCTTGTGTTCTGCCAACACTGCTGCCATACATCTCTTCATTATCTTCTTCAACTTGTTCTTGTGGCTCTGCTGTGACATTTGGGCTTATTTCATTATCTTCAAGGCTGTCACCAGTCTCGACATCATGGCTGTCATCAGTCCCATCTGCTCTGCCAGTCTCGGCCTCATGGTCGTCACCCGGCCTCATACTGTTTACGCCATCGGCCTCTGCTTTCGCCACTTCGATCTCCTCTTGTTCATCACCCCATTTCGAGTGTGTTATCTCGCTGGTTCGGCTCCCAAGCAATTTCCCCATTTCCAGCCCTCCCTGTTCATCAAAAAACCACATCCCTACTTACAATAATCCTCTTAGTTACTAGATTATACATTCCGTAACCTTTGGTTTCCTTGCTCATCCCCAAATGCACACACTTAATACTTTTGTCATCTAACTTCTTTCTTTTTCCGATCCACATTATGCACATACCCTATGCAACCAAAAATTACGAGATGTTCTACTCGAAGGGGTTTCATTTTTTCCATGCTTCTTCGGGTGTTTTATCCTTTAAAGCTATGGTTGGACTTCTATTTAACGAGATATCTTGTCCAGTTCACCGCCTCGAGGCCACAACTCTCTCGGCACCCCCTCTCTCAACTAGCATACTCCTAGCCATATTCATTATAGCCCTATTCTTCCTCTCGGCAACCCCATTTCTGTTGGGGTGTATAGGCAGCCGTGAGTTGTCTCCTAATTCCATTTAACTCACAGAAATCATTAAATTCTTCGAATTAAACTCACCCCCCTCTATCCGTCCTCAAACAACAAATATTCTCCCCCACTTCTTTCTCGGTCAGCACCTTAAACTTCTTAAAAGTTACTAAGGCCTCAGATTTCTCAGCAATAAATTGCACCCATATTTTCCTTGAATAATCATCTATAAAGGTGATCAAATACCTCCTATTGCTGAGGGATACAGGGGTTATTCGCCCACATATGTCAGCATGGATTAACTGCAGCCTCTTAGAGGCTCTCCACTGACTTTGTTTTGGGAATGGATCCCTATGTTGTTTCCCCAACAAACACCCCTCACATAGTTTATTTGGGGCTGTTATCAGTGGTAGCCCCCTCACCATCTTCTTATAGTACAAGGTTCTCAAACCTTTGTAATTCAAATGGCCATATCTACTATGCCATAACAATGCCTCATCCTCAGCAACTATTTTCATACAAACATGCTCTCTAGGTGTTACAGCAGATTCACTAACTACCACAGAGGCTAATACAACAAACATTCTATTCATAAACATCTCACTCTTCATGATCAATCCTCTAGACATGTGATACAACTTGCACATATTATTTTTGATAAGTATTGTTAACCCCTTCTCTTGTAATTGCCCAATACTCAGCAAGTTATTTCTCAATTCGGGAATATAGTAAACATGGGTAATAATTTGTGTTACCCCATCCACTACCATCCTAATATTCCCCTTTCCCATAACCCCCATTCTGGAATTATTTCCTAATTTCACAGATTGCCTAAAACTATCATCAAAGTCTATGAACCACAGTTTATTGCCAGTCATGTGATTACTACATCCTGAGTCTAAGAACCATACCTCTTCTCGGCTTGCATGATTCAGCTCCACATGTGTCATCAGGAGCATCTCTTCTTCTTCATCCAATTCGGCATAATGTGCTCCTCTTTCCCACTCTGGACATTCAAACTGGAAATGTCCCAGCTTGTGGCATTTGTAGCATTCCGTGAATTCCTTGTTGAACTGGAATCTACCCCTGCCTCTTCCCCTACCTCGGGTTCCCCTAGGAGAGTTAAATCCACCTCCTCTGCCAGAGTAACTACCTCCTCTGCCAGAATAGTAACCCCCTCTGCTCCTGCCTCTAGTTGTTTTATCATCATAAACAACCTTAAGAGCCTGATCTTCTTCTCTATATTCACACATCCTCTGTTCATGCACTAAGAGACTCCCGTGTAACTCATCAATAGTCAGTATATCCAAATCATTGGACTCTTCCACAGAACATACAATATAGTTGAATTTTGAGGTTAAGGTTCTCAAAATTTTACTAACTATCACACTTTGTTCCATTTTCTCTCCATTACTATGCATTTTATTCACTACTGCTAAGGTACGAGAAATGTATTTATCTACCTTTTCTCCTTCCTTCATGCTCAGCAGTTCGAATACGCACTTTGGTTGACCCCTGGTACTTTTGCCTCATGGACTCCCAAATTGCCTTAGAAGTGGTTTTGTCGAGAATAGTCTCCATTATCTCTCGGTCAATTGCTTGAAATAAGCAATTCTTTATCTTCATGTCTTTGATCTTTGTCTCTTCTGCAAGCTTTCGCTGTGCATCACTCAACACTGTTCCTCGAGCTACCGTTGGAACACCGTCTTCCACCAGTGTCCACAGCTCCTTGCTCCTCAGAAAATTCTCCATCATCATCGACCAATGGTCGTAGTAGCCATCGAATCGTGGAATGCCACCTTGCACGAACTTTTCTGTACTGTTGAGCATTTTTCCAGTTTTTTTCTTCGATTTTCACTACTCTTCACAGTCTCTAATCCTCACGTATTTCTCTCAATCTCTGAGTCTCACTCCCTCCCTGTGTTTAGCTCATTTTCTCTCGTGTTTCTCTCACTCTCTTCCTTACGATCCACGATCTACGGTGGTCGTCGGAGGTTGTGAAATTTCTTCTTCACTCAAGGATTTTCTGGATCATTATTCTTGATTTTTCTTCTATAATCAAGAATCAAGAACCACTTCTTCTTCTTTATTGTTTAGAATCACTGATTCTACACACGATCTCACCTCTCAGTGACAAAAATCAAAGACGAAAGCAGGTTTCTCTCGCTGCCTTTCTCTTCAATTTTTCCGAAGCTTCTCGCGGAAGCTACTTTCTCTCTCTTCTATTTATACTGACTCTGATACCAAATGATAAATCCTTGAAGTTCTGATTTATTCAATTGAATCCGCAAATGATCAATTTGCATCCTTTCCCCTTTTATACTAAGTCAGTTTAGTACATCAACAATTCTGAGATACTAACTAGCGATTACGACTAATCA